>OX456523.1:117185205-117360205 GCA_949748255.1 Eustalomyia histrio
AACCTTTTAATTACTCTATAGGGGCCGTCACAACGCGTTTGTAATTTGGGAGATAGTCCTTTTTCCCGTTGCGGGTTAAATAGCAGAAGCAGCTGACCCTCATTAAATACTTCGGAATTTGCTGCCCTATCATCTTATCGCTGACTATTTTAAATCGATTGGGTACAAACTCATGAAGCTCGTTAAGGTCTTCTTGTTCCTGGGAAGCGTTGTCTTTATCTATAGCGGCGGGCTTAACACCAAATTCTAAATCGCCTGGCAATTTAAGTTCCGTTCCGAAAATATTTTTTGCAGGTGTCCGGGAGATGGAATCGTGAACAGCCGATCTATATGACAGCAGAAATTTGGGATGTGTTCCTCCCAGTCCTTCTGATGAGTACTGACCACTTTTCTTAAGTATTCTTCTAAAGTGCGATTGAATCTTTCGACCACACCATCAGATTGCGGATGCAGCGGGGTCGTTCTTGTTTTTCTTATTCCATACAACTCAGACATTTCCTTGAAGATAGCAGATTCAAAATTCCTTCCCTGGTCAGAGTGTAATTCTAATGTTCACAAATGCGCTTATTATCGTTCTGGCTTCCTGGTTCGGTATAGCGTATACCTCAGGCCATTTACTGAAATAGTCGATCACCACCAGAATATAACGGTTTCCGGAATAACTGACAGGGAAAGGGCCTGCTACATCCATTGCTATCCGCTCAAATGGGGCACCCGAGTTGTATTGTTGAAGTTGCCCTCGACTTCTCCTTACTGGTCCTTTAGCTGCGATGCATTGCGCGCAATTTGCTATCCAGGCGCTTACAGCTCGCTGGCAGCCGACTTAGTAGAATCGTTGTTTTAACTTTTCTATGGTTTTCGTGACACCGAGATGACCACCACTGGGACTGTCATGGAACTCTTTTAACACTTCGTCTATTTTGCTTGACGGCACCACAATTAGCTTTGTCTCAGTTTTGCCGTCCGCACTTTCCCATATACGGTATAAGCAGTGATTAATTACCCGTAGACTGTTCCACTGTGCCCAATACGCCTTCATTAGCGGACTTTCAGCTGATATTTGTTCACGAGTAGTCCTCCTGTCCTCTGCTTTGGCTGACATAATTTTTGACAGTGTGGGGTCATTCTGTTGCGCCGCCGACCAGGTTTCACTTGACTCAATATACGTAAGTCTTATATCAACAATGCACTCTTTTCCTTCAGCCCTCGAACAATGGTTGCACTCTTAGTTACAGGGGCGTCTTGAAAGGGCGTCCGCATTGCAATGCTTTATGCCTTTCCTGTGCTCGATGCTGAAATCATAGCTTTGAAGTCGTTCAATCCAACGAGCTAGCTGCCCTTCTGGTTGTTTAAATTGCAGCAGCCACATGAGTGCAGAATGGTCGGTTCTTAGTTGAAAGTGCTGACCGTACAGATACTTGTGGTAGTGATTTACACATTCTACCGCCGCCAATGTTCCCGCCGTGTTACGCAGTAGTTCCTTTCGGGTTTCGGAAGTACTCGACTGTAATAGCCTATGACTTTCGGTTCCATTGATCACCTGCGAAAGCACACCTCCTATTCCGTGTTGACAGTATGGGGTCATTTTGTTGCGCCGCTGACCAGGCTTCACTTGACTCAATATGCGTTAGTCCTTTATCAGCCCTCGAACAATGTTTGCACTCTAAATTACAGGGGCGTCTTGAAAGGGCGTCCGCGTCAATAAATACCCGTATTTATATGAGTAGTCAGGTATTCTAGTTCTTTCCAGTTTATTACGACACTAGATTTTTCCAGCTGTCAAAATTCGCGTGAAGAAATTTCTAGTTGTGGAAATTTCTTGTAACAATATGTTATCAACTGTAGAGTATTTTTTTCGGAATCCAGCCTGATACTCTATTAATACGTTATTTCTTTCCACCCATTCGTATAATCTATTATTTGAAATGCCCATCATAACTTTTGCAATACAATTCATGAAAGATATCCCTCTGTAGTTTTCCGGCATGTTTGGGTCCCCTTTTTAAATATTGGAAATACAACGGTTTTACAAAAGACTTCATCTACTTCACTTTTGTTATACATAACATTGTACGATTTCACTTATTGACTTTTAAAATTGTCAGTGGCATTTATAACAAACTCATAACAAATTACATCCTCTAGGGGAGCTTTATTAAGTTTACAGGTTTTTAATTCCTCTAAAGT
This sequence comes from Eustalomyia histrio, assembly GCA_949748255.1. Classification (NCBI taxonomy): domain Eukaryota; kingdom Metazoa; phylum Arthropoda; class Insecta; order Diptera; family Anthomyiidae; genus Eustalomyia; species Eustalomyia histrio. The sequence continues at coordinate 117,187,393 of OX456523.1, forward strand.
AATCGGGCAATATAATTTATAATCTTTGTTTAACATTGGTGCGTAAAGAAATGTTCGTGAAGACTGAGGAGGATTCTACAAATATTCTTTAAATTTTATTGCTGGTATACCGGCTCCGATTTGATGGTCCTGCCCTCTCACTTCCCTTGCGAATGACCACCATTGCTTGCTATCATATATGTGATTTATTTTGTTCACAAGCTGCTGAATATAAGTTTCTTTACTTTGTTTACATATGATTTTATATTTTTTCCATTTATTTAAATACATTTTGTATCAATGCAACTCCTTGTGACTCTGTACTTGTTTAGACTTTCCATAACTATTATTCTGGCATTGTTACATTTATAATTGTACCATTTGTTTTTTGGTTCAAATTTTCTAAAATTTGGAACTATGGCTGATTTTTTTATTATATCTGCAAGATTTTTATACTGAAAGTATTTGCTGTACAATAGTCTCATTAAGTTTTATCTGATATTGAGATTTTTGATTTTCATACCATCGCATTTTTGGAAGCAGATTTACATTATTAGTGGCATTGTTTAAGCAGTTTATATTCACAATTAATTTTATTGGTAGATGATCAGACCATATTTTATCATCCACATAAAAGTTGTTGATATGTTGTAGTTTTTTAAGATATACTGCGCATATGTCATTTACAGAATCTCCTAATGAGCTTAGGTATGTTAGTGAACCTTCATCACCCCATTTAGTACAAATAGACTTTCATCTAAACAAAATTGCATAAACTGACGTCCTTTGGCATTAACAACATCCCTCGATTTTCTTATATCTCTTCTTCTTAAACACTTCCACATATAGATCGTCAATATCTTGTTGAATATTTCCAATTCTAATATTAAGATCTTCAATAATTACAGGGTTTATAATGATATTTTCTTCGAAAAGTTTTTTAACATTATCAAACTCAATATTCCATTCGCTTCCCCTCAGATACAAAGGAATAAATGTAATGTTTTTATACTCAGTATTTAATTTTGCCAGCTTGATTATACAATTGTCAATTATTTCCAACCCTTACCATAGTTTCTTCAACTGTTTCTAAAACCATATAAACAACCACCAATTGCTCTACCAAAACGACTAACCTTTTTTGCTGGTATACAATGTGAAACCTTCGAAAAGTTCTTTATTTTCAATTCCATTTATATTGTATGATAAAATTGTAATATTTTGTTTTTCAGAATTATTGTTAATTATTGATTGAAGACGTTTTTGGTATATACATTATTTAATAAAGCATCGTAATTAACATCCAATTGTTTCACATATTTTCAATACATCTTCTTTGCCGCAAACCAGAGTGTTTTTCTCGTTCCAAATAAACCATTTATCTTCCACCTTCAGCTTATCATCTCTGACCATAACTTTGTGTTTTTTGCTGTATTCTATTAGTATTTTCTATAAGTGTAGAAATACCTTTTTCTAGTCTTGTTTCAATGGCATTAGGTCACGCTTAATCTGAATTAAAGAGCCTGATAGTTTTTTTGTATTTTGAAATATCATCCGTTGATTCAAATTCCACAATCACAGACATCTTACTATTCTTTTCAAAAATATTTCCAGCTGATACTATATTTACATCAATTTTTAATACGTCCTTACATATTTTTCGTACTGAATATCTGGGATTATTTTCCCTTTTTAAACCTTTAAAAATTAGACTCTAAACATAACCTTACGGTGCGGTGTGCGATTTTTGTTTATATATGAAGATTTGGCATAAAAAAACTCTGAAGAAAAACGCAATAAAATAAAACTTATTTTATTTTCATTGCGTTTTCTCTTATGCTCTCATTTTATAAATTTTTTCTCTCACCAACGTTGCCATATGTTTGCCTAATTTTGTAAACAAAGACATATGGTCTATTAATTATTGTGAATATTTTAAGAAAAAGAAGAAGCAAATTTGGAACAAAAAAATTTAAATTTAGTTTATGTTTTCGAAAAAATTATAGAGGAGGTTAAAAAATATGATTGTATATACAGTTTACAATCTCCACTATACAAAAACTTTCAATATAACGAAGATTTGTGGGCTAAAATAGCAAATCAAGTTGGTGTATATGTATACTGCAAAATGAGAATAAACACACACAAATAAAACAAAAATGTGGTGGTTACTGTGTCACCAGTACTACTGACTAATTATGCCCCAGCCAACGCTTTCTGCTGTTGACATTTAATATGTGGGTGTCATTGCGAATCTACACAACTATTGACTAGGTATTGACATTGGAACCAGAGATTCAATAGTACATTTTAGTAATTCTAGTCTACACTTTTGGAACTTCTTACTAGATTTCCACACTAGGAAGGAAATAAGATTAAACAGGTGCATTTATTTTGTTAAATTAAATATTTTATTAATAAATATTTTTTAATAAATTTCATTAAAGTAAAAAAAAAATTCGTGCAAATTTAATTTTGAAGTAGGCAAATCTTCAAAAGACTGCACAAAATCATCAACAGTCTCCGTAAAATCTTCATCAGGCTCCACAAAATCTCTAGAGTTGCAATTTTCACTAAGTTAGTTTTCTGTTACATATTTGACGTTCCAAGCACTGCATATTTTTCCGATCTATTTCATTTTCTCTATACTTCCTCTATTATTAATTACACTGTACATTTTGGTTGTAGAAAATGCGACAAGCATGCGACTATTTTTTTTATGTATTAGGGCCCTTAAAGCCGAAAATCGCATTAAAAATTTTTTTCTTCGCTAGTTTTTGAAATTTTTTATTTTAATTTATTAGTGAATTTACCATTTTGACCATATCTCGACTTTGGCTCAAAATTTTTTTATCAGTCAAATTGCAAACAAAAAACCAGTTAAGGCACAACATGTTTTCTGAATCGGTTAAGTAGTTTGGAAGATATGGGTAAAAATTTCGCGAAAAAATAATTTTTTTTTGAAAAAACACAAATTTTGAAATTTCAAAAAAATAATAAAGATATTCGTCTTACATGGTAAGATATAAAATAATTTTTTCTTAAATGTTGTACTTCTACAAAGAAAATAAACCATTTGAAAAGAAAATCTATGAATAAAAACCAAAGTTATGATAATTTATGTAAAGGTAACCAAATTTTAAATTTGTATGTTTTTTTTTGTTATACATATATTACTATTTTTACAGAATTACTGCAAAAAATCATTTTTTTAAAGAAAACTCAAATTGGACAGGTACTGAGAACCCGTTTTTATTTTATTTGCAAATTATGTAGATAAGAAAGCAAGTGCCCTCATAAATTTTTATTTTTTACTAATTTATTTAATATAAATTCCTCACGTGTTAAAATTTCTTTTTTAGCCGATGCATGAAATTCGAGTACCAATGATTTGGAGAAAACCATCTAATCATATCGACGATTGCTATTTGTGTCAATGGAAGAGTTCTGGATTTTGAGCCAATAAAAGGTGGTTTTATCCTAATCTAGACTCTGTGAGGTTTCCAGTTCCTCATTCGGATGTATTGCCCATTCCTAAATATCCAAAATCAACTAACACCTACGTAAGTTCCGACTCATCCTTTGTAAATCAAAACTCACCTGAAGAAAGCCGCTTACTTACTCAGGCTCAATTAAATGATTTGGTCAGAGACTCACATCTCACATCTCGTTTACAACAATACAACTTTTTGGTGTCAAATGTAAAAGTTACATACTACAGAAACCGCGATTCTCCTTACCGAAGATGAGAGACTATTGTTGAAGATTTGATTATGAATTATGAAAAATGGATATAAAATACTTTTCTCTAATTAAACAAATATTATTTCATAATTTGTCTCTTTTACCTTTTCAACAGGTGTTAATTTGTCACTTAAGACAAGAATGATGGGAGATTTGATTTCTCTTAAGAGAAACGGACCCCAAACTCCCTCTCATAACATATTTTCCTAATTCTAACACAATGCACTGCATTAGTAGGGGACATCCCCTGAGTGTTAGTCTAACGTAAAAAAAAAAAAAAAAAAAAAAACGTAAAAGAAGGTCCAACAACTATTTTTAATACTAAAACACAAATAAATTTAAAGGAAATCACTAAACAATATTAATAAATAAAAAGTTAATTTTATTTTTTTTAATACTGTTGATCTTCACTATACAATATTGTTACGATTTTGTCCTTTATAAAATCGTTGATTTATTTACCTTTTAGATCAGTGGCGTCCAAATACTAATACTATGATATTTGCTTCTGTAGTAAAGAGCTTTTTTTTAGGGACGGAAAATTCAGTACGTTAGTACTTTCCCTCAACTTGAAAATAACTTTCCAAACACACAACGATCAGTCTATGTTCTCTAAAAAAAATACATTTAATAAAGCGTGGGAACTGTTGTTTTTGTTTATTGAAAACAATGACGGCGACCCGTATGTTTGGTTTGTGGTTATAATGCTAAACGCAATCACAAACGTACCATTGAAAGGAATTAAAATACATGCCACAAGAGATTTTTGAATAAAAATTTAGATAGGGCCAAATTAGGAGATTAACTGAAATTAAAGTTTCAAAAGAAAAATTAGAAAATCGACCAATTTCAATATGAAAAAAATATCAAAGAAAAGATTCATTTTGTTGTTGCTCTATCCTTAGCAAAGCACAGCAAGACTTTTGAAGATGTAGTTTTCTTTAAAGATTTTTCAAAAAAAGCATTAAACACTGTTTGAAATTATTTATAGCTCTATTTATTTATAACAGTTACTAAAAATTACAGAAAAACACTATAATAGCACACTTTATGCACACGATGTAAATAGACTAAACGTTAGCCACACTTTAGTTCTTAACACAGAGTTTTATTATCAACTGAACTACTGCGTCACCAAGTACCTATATTTATATGAGTAGTCAGGTATTCCAGTTATTTCTAGTTTATTACGACACTATATGTTGCAAGCTGTCAAAATTCACTGCCGCCCAATTAAGCCTGTTCGTCCTGAACAGACATAGCATTCCTTTTCCATAGTTGGCTAGTCGTTCTAGATGCACAACCTTCATTTTGGACCTTGGGCTCTGATCTTTCTGTATTCTGTATACCACATCATTCAACCTTTTAATTACTTTATTGGGGGCGTCCCAATGCGTTTGTAATTTCGGAGATAGTCCTTTTTTCCGATGCGGGTTAAATAGCAGAACCAGCTGACCCTCATAAAATCCTTCAGAATTTGCTGCCCATCGTACCTCGCCTTCATCTTATCGCTGACTATTTTAATTCGATTGCGCGTTATCGTTGCGTTATCATTTGCGAAAAGAACTTGGAACCTTCCAATGCGTCCGTTGAAGATCGAAAGTTTCTGGCAGAATATGTGGAAAAATGGGTAAATGAACTGGCGTCGCCTGATAGAAATAAAGCCAAACAGCTAATCAGGAAATACGGCCCTGTCTTCGCCATAAAAACCAAAGTCAAGGAAGAACGGCGATTGTAAAACACCGAATAAATACTGGTGAAGCTAGGCCAATAAAGCAGGCGCCCAAAAGTATTCCTCTAGCAAAACGAAATGAAGTAAAGGAGTTAGTCAACGAAATGGAGCGTAGTGGAGTAATCGAATCATCTTCTAGCCCATGAAACTCGACTACTGTTTTAGTTAAGAAAAAAGATGGCAGCACCTGATTCTGTGTTGATTACAGAAAACTAAACGATATCACCAAGAAGGACAGCTATCCACTACCGAGAATTGACGACACTCTAGACGCGCTAGCAGGAACCAAATGGTTCTCCACATTGGACTTGCAAAGTGGTTATTGGCAAGTAGAAATTTGTGATCAAGACAGGGAGAAAATTGCGTTTAGCACAGGTGACGGATTATGGCAGTTTAATGTGATGCCCTTTGGACTCTGCAATGCTCCAACAACATTTGAGCGGTTAATGGAAAATGTGCTGAAAGGACTCCACTGGAAAACTTGCCTAGTGTACCTTGATGAAAGAATTGTCATGGGAAAAACTTTCGATGAACACCTGAAGAACTTAGCAGAAGTTTTAAGTCGAATATCTGCGGCTGGACTCAAGCTTAGCGCAAAGAAATGTACACTGTTCCAGGGGGAAGTCAAGTATTTAGGGCACCGCGTAACTGCAGAGGGTATATCAACCGATGAAGATAAGATTCTGGCTGTAAAAGATTGGCCTCACCTAAAAAATCTGCACGAGTTGCGCAGCTTTCTAGGCATCTGCACATACTACCGACGATTTGTACCAAACTTTGCCAGTGTGGCTGCGAGTCTAAATGAGCTGACTAAGAAGGCGCGACCGTTTTATTGGGGAGAAGCCCAAGAAAAAGCATTCCTAAGGCTCAAGGAGTTATTATGTACGGCACCGATTCTTGGATATCATGTGGCCGGAGAAAAATTTGTGCTGCATAGCGATGCAAGCGGACACGGAATAGGAGGTGTGCTTTCGCAGGTGATCAATGGAACCGAAAGTCATAGGCTATTACAGTCGAGTACTTCCGAAACCCGAAAGGAACTACTGCGCAACACGGCGGGAACATTGGCGGCGGTAGAATGTGTAAAGCACTACTACAAGTATCTGTACGGTCAGCACTTTCAACTAAGAACCGACCATTCTGCACTCAGGTGGCTGCTGCAATTTAAACAACCAGAAGGGCAGCTAGCTCGTTGGATTGAACGACTTCAAAGCTATGATTTCAGCATCGAGCACAGGAAAGGCATAAAGCATTGCAATGCGGACGCCCTTTCAAGACGCCCCTGTAACTAAGAGTGCAACCATTGTTCGAGGGCTGAAGGAAAAGAGTGCATTGTTGATATTAGACTTACGTATATTGAGTCAAGTGAAACCTGGTCGGCGGCGCAACAGAATGACCCCACACTGTCAAAAATTATGTCAGCCAAAGCAGAGGACAGGAGGACTACCCGTGAACAAATATCAGCTGAAAGTCCGCTAATGAAGGCGTATTGGGCACAGTGGAACAGTCTACGGGTAATTAATCACTGCTTATACCGTATATGGGAAAGTGCGGACGGCAAAACTGAGACAAAGCTAATTGTGGCGCCGTCAAGCAAAATAGACGAAGTGTTAAAAGAGTTCCATGACAGTCCCAGTGGTGGTCATCTCGGTGTCACGAAAACCATAGAAAAGTTAAAACAACGATTCTACTAAGTCGGCTGCCAGCAAGCTGTAAGCGACTGGATAGCAAATTGCGCACAATGCATCGCAGCTAAAGGACCAGTAAGGAGAAGTCGTGGGCAACTTCAACAATACAACTCGGGTGCCCCAGTTGAGCGGATAGCAATGGATGTAGCAGGCCCTTTCCTGTCAGTGATTCCGTAAACCGTAACGTTCTTGTCGTGATCGACTATTTCAGTAAATGGCCTGAGGTATACGCTATACCGAACCAGGAAGCCAGAACGGTAATAAGCGCATTTGTGAACAACCGGGTGTGCTGCTACGGTGTTTCTTTAGAATCACACTCTGACCAGGGAAGGAATTTTGAATATGCTATCTTCAAGGAAATGTGTGAGTTGTATGGAATAAGAAAAACAAGAACCACCCCGCTGCATCCGCAATTAGATGGTGTGGTCGAAAGATTCAATCGCACTTTAGAAGAATACTTAAGAAAAGTGGTCAGTAGTCATCAGAAGGACTGGGAGGAACACATCCCCAAATTTCTGCTGGCATATAGGTCGGCTGTTCACGATTCCACCTCCCTGACACCTGCAAAAATTATTTTCGGAACGGAACTTAAAATGCCTGTCGATTTAGAATTTGGTGTTAAGGCCGCCGCTATAGATAAAGACAACGACAACGCTTCCCGGTAATAAGAAGACCTTAACGAGCTTTATGAGTTTGTCCGCAATTGAATTAAAATAGTCAGCGATAAGATGAAGGCGAGGTACGAAAGGGCAGAAAATTCTGAAGGATTTAATGAGGGTCAGCTGGTTCTGCTATTTAACCCGCAACGAGAGAAAGGACTATCTCCCAAACTACAAACGCATTGGGACGGGCCCTATAGAGTAATTAAGAGGTTGAATGATGTGGTATACAGAATACAGAAAGATCAAAGCCCAAGGTCCAAAATGAAGTTTGTTCATCTAGAACGACTAGCCAACTATGGAAAAGAAATAGCTATGTCTGTTCGGGACGAACAGGCTTACTTGGGTGGCAGTGTTACAGAAGTTTCTAAACACTAGAAACTTCATCACAAACTCTTTGACAGCTGGAAAAATCTAGTGAAGTAATAACTAGAATACCTGACTACTTATAAAAATACTGGTACTTGGTGACGCAGTAGTTCAGTTGATAAGTAAAATGCAGAGTGTGAAGAACTAAAGTGTGGCCAACGTTTAGTCTATCTACATCGTGTAAATAAAGTTTGCTATTAAAGTGTTTTTCTGTAATTTTTAGTCACTCTTATAAATAAAAAGAGCTATAAATAATTTCAAATGGTGTTTATTATTTGCAATATAGAAGGAACTCGATTTATTTAAAAGGTAAATATAGCTTTGGTATTTACCCATAGATGTTCTTTGAAAATTACTTATTTTTTATATAAAAGTACTACATTTAAGAAATATTTTTCCTTTCAAGATTAATACCATTTTTAGTTTTTTGAAATTTTCAGATTTCAGTTTTTGCCGAAAAAAAGAAAATTTTCTGTAAAATTTTGACCCATAGGTTCAAAACTACTGAACCAATTTAAAACCTGTACTCTAGAAAAATGTTGACCATTAAATGACAATTATTTTATAATGGATCAAAATATCTTGGTCCTAGTTTGAGATATAGTCGAAATAGTAAAATTAATCAAAAATTTAAAAATAAAAACAAAAAACAAAAAATTAAAAATTTTTCTACTCCAGAAACAAAAGTTTTAAATGCGATTTTCGGATTCAAGAGACCCAAATCAATTACAAAAAAATAGTGGCACGCTTGCCGCACAAAATTTTTTAAACATTTGTAAATTACTTGTGTAAAAACAACTAATTGCCTTTAAAAACCGATCAATTGCCTTTTTTATTTAATTTATCGCCTTTTATCTTTTTTCGAACGTTTTCTAAAAAAGGAGTGATTAAAGATTGTTTTACTCAGTATTGGGTTTCAAAATCAGCAAAACAACAAAATAATAAAAAATTTAGAAAAAATATATATATTGGTTGTTTTTAATGTTGCATTTAGTGTGGGTGTGAGCTTGCTAAATAAAATTAAACTAAATTCAGGCATCCAAATTTCTATGAAATTTTAAAAATGTTTGAAATATTTTGTTAAAGAAATTTAAAAAAATTAACACTAAAAATATAATGAAAAAATTATTACCCCAACAAAATGAAATTAAGCCCCAAAATTAAGTTTGGGAAATATTTTCATTTATTAAATAGATTAAGGCTTTTATTTATTATATAAAACTAGCTTAAAAGCCAGATACTTCGTTATCGGTAGTTTTAAATATCGAAATATGTTGAGAAGGAAATATTTTACCATTTTCTAAAGATTTTACTATTTAAATAAATTTGTTTCATCTTTTGAAGTGGATGTTTAAATTTAAAGTTTTGAATTTCTTGTTTATAGGTCATTCAAGGGGGACGTGCCTATTGTTAACTGTTTTAATATCACTTGTTCCCCTTTCCATCCCATTTCGTTCTCCTTGTCGAATGGGTTATTTCCACTCGTTCCCATTCCATTTATTTGCCTTCGTCTAATGTTTCAATTACACTCGTTCTCGATTCCATTTTATTTTTTACCCTTTCAAGTGTATCGATTTCACTTATTACTCATTCCATTTCAATCCCCTTGTTGTACCCTGTTTCTTTCCATTTCGTATCCTTTTTTTTAGTGTTTCAATTTTACTCGTACCCTTTCCATTCCCCTTCAAATTTGCAATTTTACCTTGCAAATACTTCCCCATATACACCATAGCCCGGGGCTATACGGAGTTCCCAGATAATTATCCGGAGTCCTTATTTTTCACCATGTCCCAGACCAAACTTCTAAGATGTACATCAATAATCAGTTAGCCCACACTCCGAGTAACACATATTTCAAATTTCAGATTTTTCGGTTTGAACCCCCATTTTTACCATGTACCTGGCTTAAATTCTAAAATGTAGTGATTTAGCACATACTCCAGTTAACACATATTCCAAATTTCAGCTTTCTGGCTAAATCGGCGGGGGCAGCCCGCTAAGGAGGAGACTGTTCACCTTTTTGCCCCTCCCTGAACACATTTCCAAAAATCCGACCTAGGTGAATGTCTACACCGCAGGAGGAACCTTTGCACCAAATTTCAACTTCCCAGCTAATGAAGTTTTGGCAATGGTAAGAATTTTTCCCTTTTCTGCCCCTCCCCGTTGGATTTTCCAAAAATTACATCTTAACTGTTATCTACACTGTTTATGGAGCCTGCATACTACATTTTAACTTCCTAGGTGCAACGGGGTTTATGCAGGCTGTTTTGAGGGGAGACTTCATCGATGAGTTAGCACCTACTCCAAGAAAAGCATATTTAAAACTTCAGGTTTCTGCCTACAGGAGTTTGGGCAGGCCGTAAAAGGGGTTTTCCCCGTTTTGCTCTTCCCCGAAAGAGTTTTCAAGAATTTCGTATTACCGAATGTCTATGTCAAGCCGCAGAGGGAACTTACATAGCCAATTTCAGCGTTCTTCCTCCTGCGGTTTGTAATTGGCGATGTTAAATGAAATAAATATTTACATATTTAAACATTTACACACATGTGCATATTTACACATTTGCATATTTGCACATTTACATTACCATTAAACCATCGATCTATCGAACCATCAAACAACCAAATTTGCACTTTTGTACTATTGCACATTTGCACTTTTGTAAATTTGCACATTTTTATATTTTTACATATGCACATTTACATTGGAGGAGAAACCTATGTACCAAATTTTAACGTCACAGCTCAAGCGGTTTTGGCAGGCCGTCAAAAGGGAGGAATTTTCGCTTTTTTGCCCCACCGCGTTAGATTTTCCAAAAGTCTCGTCTTATCTGTTATCTACACTGAAGAAGGAACCTGCATACCAAATTTTAACTTTCTAGTTTCTGCAGTTTGGGCAGGACGTTCGGGGGGGGGAGACTTTTCCCTTTTTGCACCTCCCAGTAGGAAATTCCAAAAATCCAACTTGTGTGCATGTTTACGATGGAGTGAGAACCTTTGTACCAAACTTTAACTTTCAAACTCTTGCAGTTTTGGTAAGTCGTCAAGGGGGAGAATTTCCCCTTTAATGCGCTCCTCATTAGATTTCCCAAAACTGCTTCTTAGCTGTTATCTACACTGGAGAAGAGCCTGCATACCAAATTTCAAGCGATATCGTGATATGATTGAAAGCTTTTTAATGCCACAACTGCATGCTTTGTTTGATTAACATGTGGTATCAACAAGACGGTGCCACATCGCATACAGCCAGGATTGCAATGGAATTACTGCGAAACCTCTTTCCACAACAAGTTATTTCAAGAAATGGTGATGTTGATTGGCCTCCACGGTCGCCTGATTTGGCTGCTTCTGAAAAGAAAGGTTTTTGCAAACAACAGAAACGCTTGATCAACTCAAACAAAATATTCGTGATGAAAGTAATGAAAAATGTGCTCAAAAGGGCTCGCATTTGTGAGGCCAACAGAGGCGGACATTTATCTGATATTGTATTCCATACATAATTGCCGACGTTAAATAAAATATTTATCAATATAAGATCCATTCCCTTTCATTTAATCAAAAATTATAAACAAACAAAGTAGTATACATTCCCGGCGTACACCCTCTATATAGAGATAACATCAATTTGAGGAAATAAAAAATTACCCAAAATATAATGAAATGAAAAATGACAAGAAATGTTGCTTATGCACAGCATTTATGTTGCATAGAATCGATAACATCCGAATGTACTCCTTATAAACATTAAAATTACTTGGGCCAACTTAAATTAAAATAGTTCAAAGAATAAGAATAAAAATAATTTTTTATAAATCAAATATTTTAGTGATGCCCAACCATTGCCGTTCAAAATTGTTCAAGAATTAATTTCTGCTCTCCGTTTAAGACTTAATTTCTGCCTCCGTCCATGAGTGTGTCCTCCCAGCTTATTCTTATTAAATTTGCTGGTAACAATGGAAGAGCCATCAATTTCCAATGTGCGGTTTTTGCAGCATCCTTGTAAAATTTTAGAGCGAATGGTTTTCTATGACATTGCGTCTTAGAGCTTGGCAATTTTGAAACTTAATAATAATATTTGTTCTTAATGTATGAAAAGCGAAATTTTCGCCTGCGGCGCCAACTTCTACAACTATTAATATACGAAAAACAAAATAAAAAATTTTAAAACAAAAACAGGGCGATTTTTTATAAAAATGTTCGCTTGACAAATAGATTTTCTGGTCACGATAATGTGGTAAAGAATTTATAATATATTGCATAATAGATTTTTATCAAAATGATCTAGAAGCGGAGAGAACCTTTACAACACAAAAAACAATCAAAATGTACTTAATATTAAATGTATATATTAGATCTCAGTCAATGTAATAAATAAGTTTTAATTAAAAATTGTTTATGAATTCAAAAGCTGTAAGTTCTGTTTTAAATGCTTCACAAATAATTTTAGAAATTTCCAGCTTTTAAAAGAAATTCTTAGAAATGTCGACTTAAAATTACATAAGGATCACGAATATACTTAATGGGGACCTATATTTCGACATGTTACAAACGGAATGATAAACTAATATATATCCTCACCATAGATGGTGCAGTGTATAAAAACAAATTTTCATATAGGAAAATAGTATGTTTTCATTAAATTTGTATAATTTTCGAGTATTGAGGCATTGGCTAATATATATTTATGTTCATTTTTTCTTTCATAAAAAACAAACCCACGTGAACATATTGCAATATTGTGCTCTTAAACATCTTAATGAATATGTTTGGCAAATATTCATTTATATTACGAGCGAAATAGAAAATCAATAATACTCTATTGAATATTGTAACACAATATGGCTACAGCAAAATATGCCTAATGAAGATAATGCAACATTCTAATGCTTCACCTATTGGGAAATACTTTTAACCACTGTTCTTTCTTTAAAAAATAAATGTCTGATTGTAGCACAATATGGCTAATAAAGACTAATATGCCTTATGGAGAGAATACTCTATCTCATGCGCCACCTATTGACAAATAGTTACAACTAAAATTTTTTCTTTTAGAAATTTATGGCATTGATTGGCACAACTTAAATTGGTAGAAAAATAAAAAGACAAATATAAAATATGAGTTTTACAAAAACAAAAATACATTTTATGGAATAAAATGAAAAATCAACAAAGCTTATTAATGGAAAATAATAGAAACCGCTGGTTTGAAAATTTACTAAAATAAAATAGGTAAAGTTTTATGTAATACTAGCGGGCAAAGCCCGCTACGTTGTTAGCGTAGAAAATGGTTGCTCGGGCTAAAGCCCGGGATTGCCCGGGCTAACGACCGGGAATGTACGGAGTTCCCAGATAATTACCCGGAGTTCCCAATTTTCATCATGTCCCACACTCTAATTAATTTCTGTTGAAATTTACCCAACTTATAGTAGGAAACTGTACTCCTACTGTAAGTTGGTTAAATTTACTCTGTGTGCGTAAATGAAAAAAGTACACAGATTATGCCTAAGTTGGTGCACACAAAATGGGTAATTTTGCAACGAAACTGCGTAAAAATTAAATGAAATTTCAAAAATAATTCCCAAATTTATTAAATTTTGCGTAAAAAATCTATTTGTAGTGTAAATATACGCATCAAATGCCTAAAAATGAATTTTTAAATGCGTAAAAATACAAAAAAATGTGTATATTTACCAACGCAACGCTTTAAATTAAACTGCACAAAAACATTTGATTTATAAGATAAAAAATTTATTTCATACATTTATGATTTATTAATAATTATTTGAAAATATAATTCATAATGCATTTAGCTATATTTACATAATTTAGCGCAGCTTTCGAATGGGCATGTGCAATAATGGTCACCTTCAATTTAAAGTGTGCGGCATGATTTGTATCATCTTCCATTTTAAAGATCATCCTTTGCAGATAAATAGATTTTAGTCATCCGTGCACTTACAAAGTTGCCTGTTGTCTTGAAAATATGTGGACCATGTATTTGAAAATTGTATTTCAGTTTCTTTTGTTGTATGGACGTATTATAAATGAATTTGATATTTATAAGTATTTTGCTTTTTTTTAATTTTTTATGTTTTCCAATTTTAACATGTCAAAATATTTATTACCATTCTAATGTATTATAATTACAAAATTTGTGAGTGAAATTTAATTTAATAAAATTATACTAATTTTAGGCACAAAGTGTTTAATTGTAGACATATTATGTCTAAAAATACTTTTTGTGTGTATTATTGTATAAAAAAGTGTTCTCAAAATATATTTACGCATTTGGTGTTTGTATTTACCGAATTTTCGTAATATTACATAAAACTTTACCCATTTTATTGTAGTAAATTTACAAACATTTTTTCGAGGACATATCAAAATTCTAAGATGTACCTCTGTTTATATTAGTGGGGATTCAATCTAAGCGCATGAACTTGGACTGACACTAATTTTGTTTTGTCTAGAGATTCCCTTCAAGCACTTGTTACTTGAAAGGAGGTATTTGAATGAACAGTATTAATTTGTTTTAACTGATAAAGTTATTCTTTATTGCTCACTTATTTATACTAAAATTATGCTTACTTTCCTACACTAACTTATAATTTATGGCCTTTTAGCCAATAGGAAAGAATGCTAAAACTTGCTAAGTTACCATAATTGCAATTAATGGAATTTAATATTCATGGGACAATTTTATTTCCCACGTGTAATCTGAACCACTTAACATTAAGGTGGCTCACACAATGAAGGTAAATATTAGGGTAACTCAATTACCACAAGTCTGAACATTCTCCCCCGCGTTGAAAACCAAAACCAATAAAAAAATAAATAAAATTTTATTGTCAACTAAGGTTGATAAATGATAAAATTTTCAAATGCAGTGAATGTTGGTTTCTGATGAGCAGTTGAATTCTCGTCTCCAGCTGCTAGACATCAATACTAAATTGGGAATGCTGGCGTGGCATTGGTAGAGGTGTCAACTCGTGTTCTTCGATGCGCGGTTGTTGACAGCAGAATGATGATTGCAGTGCTGCTTAGGAAAAGTGCTTGATAGCCAATTGTGTAGCTGTGCGTCTGGTGAGACTTCAATTTATTGGGTTATTTAGCGATATCATGTTGTTCTAGTGACCTTTGTAGAGTTGTTAGGTCCTTAATGTTTTTGGCATATGCATCTTCCAAGGTTGTTGAGTTGACTTCTTTGTAGTTTATGGAACTAGTAGTGTTGGTAATATTAAGTCTGAGATTTTGCCAAGACTTGTGTATGAGGACCTCAATGTGCTCGATACGGTTTTTCTTCCGTTCATATTGACAAATTCGTGTTTTAGCATGCATTCTGGATCAAGAGTCAGTAAACCAGAGCCTTTTAATGATAAAGAAATGATTTCCCTGTTGCAGACAGCTATGGCTCTTGCGGATGGTGATGAAGCATATATCCATTGATTTCCTTTGCTGAGTGGTATCCATCGGATATTAGTTTTTTCTAGGATACAAGTTGGTGTCGTTTTGTTGTTGAATAAATAAATTTTGCATGTACAGACTTCCGAACCATAATTGTAACGGATTTGGGCATTGGCGCAAAGAAACACGCCTTGTTCCATTGTGTCGCAGGCGCTTAACTCTGAATTTGTAAAAGGAACGTATTTATCATGGGATGCAGATATGCCCAAAAACGTAGCACATCGTTTAATGGACACCATTGTATTATTCATTATGTTAGGTACAGGAATCAAGTGAAACATCTGGAGTTTTTCACGTTCAATCAATGGTAGAGTAATTTTAAAAACAGCGTGTTGGTGAGTTAGTCTGCCTTTTACCTTCATGAGTTTGAATAATTGTAGCATTTTAGTTTTTTCTGTCACTGGAAGACTCATTGATGGTGGTGAATGGAGTGAGATCTGATCAACTTCATTTTGTAACTGTTCTGGAGTCAGTAACCATGGACTGATTTGTCCATGATGTGTATCCATGAGAGTGTCAAGGATTGATGATTGTATGCCTTTTACGTTGTTTGCAACTAATGTTAACTCAAGAACAGCTGAATTAAATAGTTGATTAAGTTGCACTTGAAACAGCACATTTTCGATGTCATGTACATCATTTGAGAAGATTTTAATTTCCTGCTCCAATTGTTCAAATCTTGCCTTAGCTGTTATTTGATTCTTCCGGATGATATTAATTGTAAAATCAACGATTGATGTCAGATTATTCAATAATTTTAGCAAATAAGATTCATTTTCATTGACTTGTTTTATTGTTTCTGACATCTGTTCGGCGTATTCTGAATCCAGTACGACAAATAATGAATGGGCGATATTACCAACAATATCCAGTGCTCCTCTTTTAACTCGTAGTAGTCGGTTATCTAGTTCTCTCTCCATGTGCCGAAAGTGATCAATGATACCGAGACATGATGTGTTCATTGTGATAAGCTTGCCCATGTTTTCCAATGACCTTGTCCCATTGACAAGGATTGATGTTTCGGACCAATAAGACGCTAAATCATAGTATACGAATAAATTCCATTCAGTAGTTGAAATAGTTGCTGTTCCAATTTGCTCAAAATGGATTCCGACCCTTGATACAAATTTCTTATTTTCGATTGGAGTTCCAAATGCCATTGGAAACAGCAACAGTATGATGAATAATGCTAGATTGAGATGGGTTGACAGTGTTTTCTTCTTCTTTGTTTTGGGTTCTTCACCTTGGTCATGTTGATTTATTGTTGTACGGTCATTATGATGATTGTTTGGAACCTCTTCTTTTTCGTTGTTTGTTTCGACGGGTAATAGCGCTAGTCGATGTATTGGTCGCTAGAAAAAACCAGTAGCGGTTTTTACTTCAGCGACTCTTACAATTCCATCATCTCCAGGGTGAACTTGAACAACTTTTCCTAAAGGCCATTTCATAACGGGTGAATTGTCTTCTTTAATGATTACCATATCTCCTATTTTAAGGTTGGTGGACTGCGTTTTCCACTTGTTACGTTACTGCAATTCGTTTAGGTATTCTATGGTCCACCGTTTCCAGAATTCCTCTTTTAAGCGAGATACAAGGTTCCAATGTGACAATGTTGAAGCCTTCATAGGTACTGCTCTGCTATCCACTGGTGATGTAAGTGCCTCGCCAGTTAAAAAATGTCCAGGAGTTAATGCCTCAATGTTGTCTGGATCATTTGATAAAGGTGTTAGTGGATGGGAGTTAAGAATTGCTTCAATTTCGACTATTACAGTTTCTAATTCTTCCTGTGTTAAATTTGCAGTTGCAACACTGCGTAGAAGGAGGTGCTTCCAATAATCCTACAAAATGTGGTGCTCTTGGGGGAATAAAGTGAAACTGTATTCCTTTTGAGCTGGTTGAGGATATGATTGTTTCCTGTCCCCTTTTGGAGTAAATGCTCTTAGACAATTCTGACTGCTGGCTCCTATGAAATTGGTAGCGTTGTCAGAGTAGATGTTCTGGCAACGACCTCGGCGACCAATGAATCTTTTTAAGGCGCCGATAAAAGCTGCAGTAGACAAGTATGAAACTAATTCGAGATGCACGGCCTTCGTAGCGGAACAACAGAAGACAGCTAAGCCTTTGTTGGCCGTTTTCCTCTGATTTTGTAGTGGATCCAAAATGGACCGCAGTAGTCTACACCAGCGTTGATGAATGGTCGTGCAGGAGAAACCCGAGCTTGTGGGAGGTTTCCCATGATTTGTTGGCACAGTTGTGGTCACGACCTGGTATATCGGATGCATTTCTGAACTGTTGATCTTGCCATTATCTTTTCCTTTACTGACCAAAATCGTTGTCTCATTATGTTCAGTAGCGCCTGAGGACCACAATGTTAATTTTCTTCATGAATCATAATAAATAACAGCTTGATGAGAGGGTCGTTATGTGAGATCAACATGGGGTGTTTTGCATCATACTGTAACATGGCCGCCTCAAGTCGGCCCCCAACTCGTAGGATACGTCTTTCATCTAGGAATGGTGATAAGCTGCTGATGGAACTACTTTTGTCTACTCCGTTGTGGTTTTGGAGTTGTTTTAATTCTCTCAGCAGAATTAAAACAACCATTCAGTCAGAAGCCTGAATGGTTCGTATTATCAAGAATAGTGCATCATCGAGTTCAACTGGAGTTAATGATTTGCATATAGGCCGCTCTTGTTTTCTTATCCTCGAATTTTTGATGAATCTAAGGACATATCCCAGTATTCTTTGTAGAGACTTGAAGGAATTCCTGTGGTGAATCGTATATACAAAATCATCGTTGACGAGGGTGACTGCCGTGATTGGGGCTATCTTCCTTTTTTCAATATCAGTGTCAGTTGGGATGTGTGGTTGTGATGAAAACGAGGGTGGCCACATATCTTCTGTTCCGTTTAGGAATAGTGGCCCGTAAAACCATAAGTCACATGAAGCCAATTTTACTGCTGATAATCCCCTGGATAATACGTCAGCTGGATTGTCCTTTGACCGAACATGGCGCCATTGGTTGGGCAAGGTTAGTGATTGAATTGTAGCTAATCGGTTAGCAACGAATGTATGAAAAGTTGAAGATTGTGCGTTTATCCAAGATAGAACAATTTCAGAATCAGTCCATAAGAATTCTGGCTGATCCTTCATTTGGGTATCGATTTGTACCCTGTGTACTAATTGAGCAGCTATTACGGCTGCACATAGTTCCAACAACCATTCAGTCAGAAGCCTGAATGGTTCGTATTATCAAGAATAGTGCATCATCGAGTTCAACTGGAGTTAATGATTTGCATATAGGCCGCTCTTGTTTTCTTATCCTCGAATTTTTGATGAATCTAAGGACATATCCCAGTATTCTTTGTAGAGACTTGAAGGAATTCCTGTGGTGAATCGTATATACAAAATCATCGTTGACGAGGGTGACTGCCGTGATTGGGGCTATCTTCCTTTTTTCAATATCAGTGTCAGTTGGGATGTGTGGTTGTGATGAAAACGAGGGTGGCCACATTTCTTCTGTTCCGTTTAGGAATAGTGGCCCGTAAAACCATAAGCCACATGAAGCCAATTTTACTGCTGATAATCCCCTGGATAATACGTCAGCTGGATTGTCCTTTGACCGAACATGGCGCCATTGGTTGGGCAAGGTTAGTGATTGAATTGTAGCTAATCGGTTAGCAACGAATGTATGAAAAGTTGAAGATTGTGCGTTTATCCAAGATAGAACAATTTCAGAATCAGTCCATAAGAATTCTGGCTGATCCTTCATTTGGGTATCGATTTTTACCCTGTGTACTAATTGAGCAGCTATTACGGCTGCACATAGTTCCAATTGAGGCAGCGTTTGTTGCTTTAATGGAGCAACCCGTGTTTTTGCGCATAATAATCGTGCAATAACTCTTCCATCTTTAAGAGTTGCACGAATGTATACCGCTGCACCAAATGCCTTTTCAGATGCATCCGCAAACACATGTAGTTGCGTTCTTACTGGAATGTTACCCTTGAAGATATGTCTTAAGATTTGTAGGTTGTTTAAGCTATCCAATTCGGTTCTAAATGTATTCCAGTCTGTTTGAAGCTCCCTTGGTAATGGTTCATCTCAATCTAACTTTAGTTGCCATAATTGTTGAATGAATATTTTTGCCTTCACAACAACAGGAGCCACTAATCCAAGAGGATCATATAACCTTGCTAGATCCGACGTCGCTTAACGTTTTGATACAGTTTTTATCGGGTTCATTTTTACCTTGACGCAAAAACGGTCCGTTTTAGGCAGCCATAGTAATCCTAACGTTTTCACAGTGTTAGAGTTGTCACTGCTAAAATGTAAATCCACCTCCTGATCGCCGAGTGGAATGTTCTTTAGCAGTTGTGGATGGTTTCCACACCATCTTTTGAGATTGAAGCCGTGTTTTTTTAGAATCATAATGAGTTCCCTTTGTGTTTCTATGGCTGTGTTAAGACTATCTGAACCTCCAAGGCCATCATCCACATAGAAATTATCTCTTAACAGTTGGGCTCCATATGGATAATTGACAATGTTCTCGTCGGCGATTCTTCACAAGCATTGTGTGGCTAAATAGGGTGCTGCCCGGGTACCGTATGTGACTGTGTTGAGCTTGTAGTAGTTTATGGGTGATGATGGATCCTTCCTCCATATTGTCGGGATAAATCAATATTTGTCTGTACATTTTTTCGATGTCAGTAGTAAAGACAAATTTCGGCAGGCGAAAACGAAGTAAAATTGAAAATAGCTCACTTTGAACATTTGGGCCGTTAAACATTAAGTTATTAAGAGAGTGACCTGTGGAAGTTTTGGCTGATGCGTCGAACACTACTCGGAGTTTGGTTGTGGTGCTGTCAGGTTTTAATACGCAATGATGATGAATGAAGTACTTGGGATCTAATAAGATGTTGGGGTTGATTCTTTGCATGTGTCCAAGTTGTTCATATTCTTGCATAAATTGAACGTATTGATTTCGAACCTTATCATTTTTCAGAAGTCTACGCTCGAGGCTTATGAACCTATTATATGCCATCGTATGGGATTCTCCTAATGCTGCTGGATTTTCCCTGAATGGAAGGCTTACTATAAAGCGCCCATCTTCGGTTGTGTGCGTATTATGGTTGAAGTGTGATTCACACTGTCTTTCTGATGGCGACAAATTTTTCCCTGTGGATTCAATTTCATATAATTTCCAGAGCTGTTCTATAGCCTCCTCTACCGATGAAGTGCCAGCAAATATAGCACATGTAAGTGCACTTAATGGGTTAGGAATTGGATTTTTTCCTATGGCATCTCCAACAATCCATCCTAATGTTGTATTTTGTAGGGTTGGGAGATCATCAGCAAGGTGTATCGTCCCATTTTTAGTTAATTTGTAATAGAACTCTGCTCCAAGTAGCAAATAAATTTTTTCTTGCTGGTCAAAGTGAGAATCTGCAAGATAAATGTTATTGGGAATGTCCCACGATGAAATGTCAATATGTTGACTTGGTTGTGCGGGGATTATACTTGGTAGTACGTATGCTTCCACGTTCGTTGAGAAGCAACGATCCCTGGACTTCATTTGAATACTTGTGCGATACCTGGATTTCTTTTGGATTTCACCAATGCCATCAAGGCAAAGTGAAGCTCCTGATGGTGAAATGGATAGTTTTTGGCAAAGACGTTTCGATACAACATTCACTTGTGATCCTGAATCCAATACTGCTCTAAATTCGTCTGATGCACCATTTGGGGCTGTAATTATCACTCTTGCCGTTGCTAGCAAGACATAGCCCTGGCGGCCCGCAGCGTCGTTGGTTGTTCCTGTAGCTGGAACTGATGTAATTGCTACGACATTTGAGGCAGGCGCCCCTTTTGTCGTATGTGGATGTGAGACCCTGCTTGATCCTGATTGGGATTTGGTGAGTTGTTGTCTTTCCTCTCCAAGTGAAGCAACGTGTTGTGCCTTTTTTCACATTTTCTGCAATTACTTGATTTGCAATTTATGGCCTTTTAGCCAATAGGAAACAAGAATGCTAAAACTTACTGAGTTACCATAATTGCAATTAATGGAATTTAATATTCATGGGACAATTTTAATTCCCACGTGTAATCTGAACCACTTAACATTAAGGTGGCTCACACAATGAAGGTAAATATTATGGTAACTCAAGTACCACAAGTCTAAACAACCTTAATAATAATTTAGCTCATACTCCTGGTAACACATATTTAAAATTTTAGATTTTTTTCCTTTGAACCCCCATTTTTACCATGTACCTGGCTAAAATTCTAAAATGTAGCTGATCAATGAGTTAGCACATACTCAGGTTAACACATATTTAAAATTGCAGATTTCTAGCTAAATCGGTGTGGGTAGCCCTTTAAGGGGGGAGACTTCACCTTTTTGTCCACCACGCGACATTTCCAAAAATCTGACCTAGGTGAATGTCTACACCGGAGGAGGAATCTATGCACCAAATTTCAACTTCCCAGCTCCAGCGGTTTTCGCAGGGTGAGAATTTTTCCCTTTTTTGCCCCTACCCATTTGACTTTCCAAAAATTATATGTTCACTGTTATCTACTAAATTTCAACTTCCTAAGTCCAACGGTTTGTGTAGACTGTTAAGGGGAGACTTCATAGATGAGTTAGCACATACTGCAAGAAAAGCATATTTCATGTTTCTAGTTATAGGGGTTTGGGCAGGCCGTGAAAGGGGGTTTTGTTTCCGTTTTGCTCTTCCCGAAGGAATTCCCAAGAACTTCTTATTAGCGAATGTCTACGCCGCAGGGGGAATCTACATACCAAATTTCAGCGTCCTACCTCCTGAGGTTTGGGCTGAGCGATGTTGAATGAAATAAATAAATATTTACATATTTACACATTTTTACATTTACAAATTAGCATATTTGCCCATTTGCAGATTAGCACAGGCGCGGATTCAGGGGGAGGGGATAACGGGATATATCCCCCCAACTCAGTTACAAATCACAAAAAAAATTAAGTGATTTACGTTTTGCAACTATTAAAAAAATTCCTTAAGATTTCTATAACTAATTTATTCCAAATATTTGACTGCAAATATCGTGTTATTAAATTTTTCTTGTAAACACATCTGCCTCAACAAATTTTGCAAGTAGGAATGATAAATTTGGTTTTTGTTTTAAATAAAAATTGCATTAAAACGGTTTTTGTATCATAAGTATTTTTGATTTTATTTAGTTTTTTCCTTGTCCTGTTAAGTATCGAAAAATCGATATACGCCTTTTCTATATAGCCATCGATATGTAACATATTTTTATTTTTTTTTTTAATACAAGGCATATGTTTTTTTATTTAAAGATTAGCTTACTTAATATTCGGTATGGAATTGACTTAATTTTTGTTGAGTTTTTGTATACTAATTTTTTAATTTAAACAAATTGAATTTAAATTATTTATTTAATATGAAATTTTGTTTTGAATATACGTTCAATTGCGGAAAAAATGTTGATAAAAATTCCAACTCAGTTAAAAATATAAGTTCGAAAATCTGTTAATAGGTTTTGTAGCGCAAAAGGTTAAAATTTTGAAATGTTTAAGAATTTAAAATTTGTTTTTAAATAGTTATAATTATTGACGATTCTGAAATGAAATAGATCGGTCAAACTGATTTTTAGATATAGCATGTCAACTTTTTGTGGACTTAGCACATTTTACTTTTTTTTATTTTACACATTTTTCTTTACGGATATTTTTTTTAAATAATTCTTAAAATGCTTGGTTTAACACAATTAAAAGTTGAATTAGTTAAGCTTCAATTTATATAATGACGTTAAGAATGTTCAAGGACCTATGATGGATAATTTACAAAATTTACGTGTTGAAAAAAGGATTTTTTATAAAGATTATGCATTGAAAGAAATAAACATCGTAATGCTTCATCTAAAATTCGCTTCACCTATAAGAAATTTATTTTCAGAATGGAAACCAAAATTAGTTAAAAAACTATGTATCTTTTAATCTTACTTAATTATGACAATTTTATTTCTTTTAATTCTTATTTATTAAACTTTTATTTAGTACTAATTTGGAATATTTTTTCAAAACTTTTATGCAACTTCTTTATGTAAAAACTAATTTATTTAACCTGTAGTGTTTTTGTTTTTTTATATTAATTTTTTAAAGAACAATTTAAATTATTAATTTAATAATTTTTTTTGGTTTTGAAATATATGAATTTTTAATTTTTATGAAATGACTGACTATTTTATTTTTTTTTTTAATTTTTTTGTAACGACTAAATAATTTAAATTGTTGTACGGAATTCATTTTTATGTTTTTTTAGTTTTGTTTTTTATAAATAAAGTGTTAAAGCAATTCTTTTAGTTCTCTTCGATCTTCTTGATTTGTGTAATATTTTTTATTGAGCTAAAGATCTTTTATTTATAAAAAATTTATTATAAATATTTATTTATCCCAACTGGGGAAACTGTTTTTTATAATTAATAAATGAAAATTATAAATTGAAAACTTATGTTATATATAACAATTTATTTAAAAAAGGCGGTAAATCAAAAATTATTTTTTTTTGTCAATATTAAAAAATAAAAATAACACAGAAAACAAAAATAAAAATATTTGAAAAATTAAAATATAACATGAACAAAAATATTTTTTAACATAATAATTTATACTATTTGTTTTATAATTAATTCGTTGTGTATATGGTACTATCATAATTTGTAACATTTCTAACATATATCTGCGTCTGTAATTATTTTCTGTGTTTAAAATAGACGGCCTATCAAAATTCGTGCAATGTAATGATAATGCTGTTTTTTGTGTAGAAGTAGTGTTCCTGTATTTTTGATCAGATTTATGTCCTGCAATTCTTGTTTTTAATTTATTATTTGTTGTACATACATATACTTTACTACAATTCTCACTATCATTTCCACTACAAGGTACAAGGACATTTCGGATTTATCTATTCTATCTTTCGTTTTCTAAATAATCTACCTAATGTGTAATATGTTTTATGTGCCACTACATATTTCTTATTATCATAATTTTTGATTTTTCTAATCTTTCAGATATAAGAGATTTATAAATTTTAGGTTCAGTAACCGTTCTCGTAACTAAATTACTCCGGTTTTTACATTGTCTTACCAATCTACAGATTAATTTAATTGGGTAATTATTATTTAACAAAGTATTTTTAATCTTTTCAATATTAATTTTATGAAATTCTGTATCGCTAATTTTTAATATCCTTTCAATTAAATTCTTAGCTGTATTAAGTATGATTCTTTTCGGGTGTTTAGAAAAATAGTTAATAACTCTCCCAGAAGCTGTTGGTTTCTGATACCAATCTATTAATAAACTCTCACCCTTTCTTATTATCAATGTATCTAAATAAGGAATTTTAGAATTACATTCTTTCTCAATTGTAAATTTTATATTGTCATGAAAATAATTAAAAGTTGATAAAATATCATTAATTGAATCATTCGAAATAATGCAAAATAAATCATCAACATATTTTGTTATGATTTTTGGTTTCACATTTAATTTGTCTATACAAGAATCTAATAATTTTTCCATTACAATATCAGCTATAATTGGTGAAGCTGGAGATCCCATTGGAAGTCCTTGTTGTTGTAAATATATTTTATTATCATATTTAAAATATCTGTTGTCTATTATACAAAATTAATGAATACGTATAGAAAGGCTCCTTTCAATTCCCGTATAATCTTTTATAATATCCCACTTTTCCTCGATAATATCCAAAGCTATATCAATTGGTATACTCGGAAATAAAGATACAACATCAAGTGAAATTAATTTTTCATCATTTTGTATATTTAAATTTTGTATCTTTTCCCTAAAATGTAAAGAATCTTTTACATTATATTTAGAGTTTTCAGTTATCTTTTTAAGAATGTTTGTAAAATATTTACAAAGTTCATATGATGGGGAATTAATAAATGAACATATTGGTCTTTAAGGAAAATGTTCCTTATGGATCCTTATGGTCCAACATCACTGGCCAAAATTCTAAAATGTACCTCATTAAGGAGTTAGCACATACTCCCAGGAAGGCACATTTCAAAATTCATGTTTCTAGCTAAAGTGGTTTGGACAGGCCGTAAAAGGGGAGTTCCCCTTTTTGCCACTCCCCGAAGGAATTTCCAAAAACCCCGTTTTAGCGGATATCTACGCCGGAGGGGAACCTGCATACCAAATTTCACCCTCCTACCTCTTGCAGTTTGGGCTGGGCGATGTTGAATGACTGAGTGAGTGAGTGAGTCAGTAACGTTATTCCTTTATATATAGAGATTACGAAGTGTTTTGTACACACTTTCATTTACAATAATACACACAAAAAGTATTTTTAGACATAATGCGTTTAAAATTAAACACTTTGTGCCTAAAATTAGTATTCTTTTGTTAAGTTAAAATTTTACGCACAAATTTTGTAAATATACTAATATAGAATGGTAATAAATATTTTAAAATTGGAAAATATTAAAAAAATACTAAAATTCAATTTGAAGATGACCATCACTACACATGCCCATTGGAAATATATTATATATATTATATTTATCATTAATTGCACGCTGCTACAAAAAAAAAATTGCAAGAACTTGCGAAATGACCTAGTGTAGGTTGTAGGTCTAGCTGATTGTATAACCGGTTTTATAAGTTTCAATATACCCTCAAAATTTCGAGATATGGGAAAAGAGTATTTTTTTGGACTGCCGCACTTAAACTTTTCTAACTCAGTAATTTTTTAACCGATTTCGAAACGGTCAACGGCATTGATTAGAAATGAACGTACTCTTTCCAAATATATATACTTCCCGTATACTGTTAATATAAATATGTAAAGATTTTTTTCAATAATATAAAAGTTTTTCTTTTTTTTTAACTTTTGCATTTTTTACGAGGGTTTATTTCGAATCTTCTTTTAAAACAACAATCAAAGTCAGTGTTCTTCTGAGTAAAACAAGCTTTTATTCGTGTAAATCGGTTTAAAAATTAATGTTATAGCACTTTTTCTAAACAACGAAAACCCGATTTCGATTATATGATTCAACAAAAGAAATGTTTGCTGAAAAAAAAAAACAATATATATCCAATTGGATATTTTAAATATATAAAGGAATATCCAGTTTGGATATTGTAAATGTTACTATAACTAAATAAAATAATAGGTTTGTTTTTTTCGAATTTTATATCTATATCTATAACTACTTGTAAAGAAAACGACTATCCCTACTTAACTGACTTTTCTTTATTTTTTGTAAACAAAAACAATTTGAACATTTGTAAGAAAGCTGTTTTCGCATACGGACTTCGGGGGAACGTGAAATAGGGCAATTATATTGTTTGCCCTGCTCTACCTTTACTTACAAACACATAATTAATTTATAAGCTTTTGTTGTTTTTAATATTTTATCAAATTAAAAATACAAAAATTTTAAATATTTTTGTTTACATTTAGGCTTGGCAACATTTTTATACATTCTTTATTTTTAAGTTGCTATATTTATAACTAATTAGCAAGTATATATCTACTTAAATTTGAATGGAATATTTCTATAAAATTCGAAAAAAAAACAAACACATATAAAAATATTTGCTGACTACACTGATGTTGTTAGTGAATTTGTAGAGG
Organism: Eustalomyia histrio; assembly: GCA_949748255.1. Lineage (NCBI taxonomy): Eukaryota > Metazoa > Arthropoda > Insecta > Diptera > Anthomyiidae > Eustalomyia > Eustalomyia histrio. Next base: position 117,214,687 of record OX456523.1, read on the forward strand.
CGTATGGAGAAATCAATGCAGAATGTCAATCAAACTACATTTTTTGCACTCTCACTTGGAATTCTTCCCAGAAAATCTGGGTCAATTAATGACGATGCTAGCGAATTACTGCTGGTCGCTAAAACGTGAAGCTGATGATTTGTCTTATAAACGTAGTAGATTAAGTAAATATTTTTAAAAAATAAACGTACTTAAAAAAAAAAATAGTTCGTACTTTTAATTATTTCTTTTTGTTGAATCATTTAATCGAAATTGGGTTTTCGTTGTTTAGAAAAAGTACTATAACATTGTCATTTTTTAACCGATTTACACGAATAAAAGCTTGTTTTACTCAGAAGGACACTGACTTATTGTTGTTTCAAAACAAGATTCGAAAAAACCCCCGTAGAAAATGCAAAAGTTTAGAAAAAAATTAAAAACTTTTATATTATTGAAAAAATCTCTACATATTTATATTAATAGAAAGAGCACGTTCATTTCTAATCAATGCCGTTGACCGTTTCGAAATCGGTGACTGAGTTAGAAAAGTTTAAGTGCGCCAGTCCAAAAAAATACTCTTTCCCCCATATCTCGAAATTTTGAGGGTATATTGCAACTTTTAAAACCGGTTATATAATACACTCAGCTAGACCTACAACTTAAAAGTATCCGATTATTCATTGCAAATAGAAAAATAAAAATAACAATTTATATGTTAAAAATTATGATTTATTTATTTTATTTTAAAATTTTTAGTTCATTCTATTTATACAAAACTTCTAGAATTGTCTCTACTAAAATGGTTATAATGGCAATAAGCGTTATAAACGGATTTCACTGTAACACCGTATAAATATTATATTCAAAGGAGGTTACATGCAAAGCTAAAAATAACTTTAAAATGTATACCAAATTATTTATGATCGACACTGAGAGAATTTTAACAGACGAATTTTAATAAAAATTTTCAGTTGTATGTAGGTAATATTATGCGAAAAAAATTCTTAATATTATGCAAATAATACTCTCAGTGTAGACAATTTATAATTTAGTCTTGATATTGACAATGACTGCTTAAATTCTTTCCCCCCACCCCACCAAATATAAAAAGTAAAATTGGAATTGGAAAAACAGATTCACGAAAAAAAAAATTAATCTAATACGAAAAAAATAAAAAAAAGTTGATGTTAGTTTCATTGTGTGTTGTTTTCAAGTTGTTAATTTGTTTCCAAACACTCAATATAAAATAGACAATCATCAACAAGCAAAGACCAAACGGGAAAGGAGAGCGTGGATATTGATAAGGTTGGGTAGCATCAACCGAAAATACTAAGGGTTCTATTCTGCTGGCTCTGTGGAATTTCTTAATTTTTATTCTCTATAATTTACTAACAAAAATTTTCATGTTTCTCTACAATAAAATAATTTATAAAAAGAATATGATTATATGATCTGAAATCCTACTAATACTTTTTATTTAATAATAGATCAACAATTCATAAAACTCCATTAATAAAAAAAAATCTAATCTCCGTCACCAAGGCTCGAACCCACGATCGTTGGGTTAATAGGCACAGATGTAAGCACTAAACCAACCACCGATATGAGCGAATATCGACAATTACTGGCGTTGTTTGGAATTAGCCTATAAATTTTACATTATGTAAGCAAACAATTATTTAAAAAAAAAACCGACGGAATCACGAAAAATTGGAATACAAAAAATCAAGTATAACTTAGCCAATTTTTAGACTAGATGGGTCATCATTATGCTCAAATTTCTCGAAGCCGTTCTTATTTTCAATGTATGACTTCTAGAATTTAAAATATCGTATGCGCAATACTTTTTCTTCACTTTTCTTTTGTTTTTTGTTTTAAGCAATAACTGATAAGCATATGGTATTTTATGTTTCATATATACAAATAAAAAATTGAGCAATAAAACTTACAGTATTTTGGACTCCTCGGGTGATTTTGCTAAAATTTAGGTTTTTTTTGTATTATGAAAAAAAAATAACACATTCTTGATTTATTATCCCAACAAACAATACGTTCCGTTTACGTACCATTTTCGGTCCATCATAAACGGAATCCAACTCCATTTACGTATCGTTTTCTGGATCCGTGTACGGACCAGAAAACGGATTTTAAGGAACATCGAAACTGATTCGAATCCGTTTTAATACCATCAACGACGGACCATTTACGGACCGGATATATCGGATGAAAAACGGAGTTGTCCGTTAAAAGTCCGTCAATGACGGACCGCCTACGGACCGGATATATCGGATGAAACACGGAGTTGTCCGTTAAAAGTCCGTCAATGACGGACCGTTTACGGACCCGTATTCGTACCGTTTTTTAACAAAAAACGGATTTATGTAAATAACTAAACTTTTTTATTTGAATTGTAGTTTTTTTTCTTTTAATTTATTTATAAGGATATGTAATAAAATAAATACAAGGTGGCGCAAAAATAACCTTCCGATGTTTTTTGGCTGTAATTTAAAAAAAAATGAAAAACTTTGATTCTTCTTGTGGATTATTTTTATTTGGTCTTTTAATTTTTTTTACATCAAGTCGAGAATATGATGTCATGTAAATGGCCGCCGCCACAGTTGATTGTCATTTGAGCCCTTTTTATGGCATTTTCCATCACTTTGGCCAAAACTTCTGGCGATAGGTCCTCACATTCTTGACGGATATTGTCTTTAAGAGCTGCAAGAGTCTGAGGCTTGTTGACATAAACCCGCGACTTCAAAAATCCCCACAAAAAGAAGTCTGGAGCGGTCAAATCAGGCGATCTTGCTGGCCAGTGCAAATCGCCAAAGCGGGAGATCAGGCGCCCGGGAAATGCATCCTTCAGCATATCGGTTGTGGCAATGGCAGTGTGTGGCGGTGCACCCTCCTGTTGGAACCACATGTTTTCCAATCCCAATTCATCAAGTTGCGGCAAAAAGAACTCGTTGATCATTGCTCTGTAGCGCTCACCATTCGCAGTAACCGTTTGGCCCGCGACGTCTTCGAAGAAAAAAGGTCCGATGACTCCTCCAGCGAAAACAGCACACTATACAGTGACTTTGAGCGGGTGTAATGGCTCTTTTTGGGGGGTACACGCGGATTTTCAGTGCCCCAGAAGCGTAAATTTTGCTTATTTACGTAGCCGCTAAGATGGAAATGGGCCTTATCACTCATGATTATTTTTGATGAAAAATCATCTTCCTCTTGGTGGTGATTAAGGATGGCTTGAGCGTATGTTAGACGCGATTGGCGGTCAGCAGCTAACAGCTGATGCACCGTCTGGACTTTGTACGGAAACATCTTCAAATCTTGTAACAAAATTCGCTGTAAAGACCGTCGACTGATACCCATTTGCGTGACACGTCGTCTGGTCGATGTCCATGACATCTTCGGCTACAGCAGCAATATTCTCTGCAGAACGGCTACTCCGGGGTCTGCCACGCCTGGCAGCATCACGTGTTGTGCCAGTCTCTTCGAGGCGAGCGGCTAAACGTCGCAGTGTTTCACCAGTAGGCGTTGGACGGCTAGGAAATCTGCGACGAAATTCACGTTGTGCCAAAGTCACCGACCGATTATTGCTCAAATAAGTATTTCGCATGTGTTTACTACACAAATGTCAAAACATAACTGACATTAGGGGCCAATCGCAAAATTTATAGCATTTTCTGATAGGAGGATTACTTTTGCGCCACCTTGTATGTAATAAAATAAAATAACAAAAAAAAACTTTTACAAATTTAATTAAATGAAATATTCCTCTCCAGCATAACTAGCATCTCTATCCATCACTGCGGTTATGGCCCATTGAATATCATGAAAAAATAGAACAACGTTTTCTTTAAGGTTTAATTAATGGCGTTAACGAAATGATGTAGCATACAAATCAAATTTCACATTTTTTTAACAAAATCTATTGGCAGGCATAAAAGGCATAAGTTGCATAAATTTTCGCACATCATCGCAAAACAAGTTCTAAATTTCATAAATATTTACCTCATAGAAATCAATTAAATTTATTTTCGGTGTGAGATGTAAACTAAGCGCGCCACCCGTATAATGATCACATACACATGGAGTCAAAACGTATTGTCTTCGAAAATTCAATTATACGGTCCGTTAATGTTCCGTTTACGTACAAGCTTTCACGGATACATATTTACGGTCCGTAAACGTGCAGTTGAAGCCGGATTCATGAATCCGTACGTGTCGGAGAGTCCGTAAAAATGTTTCTTGGGATTATTTGAAAGTTCATAACCTTTTCAAAGTCTTATTTCTTTCCCCGCACTGTATTTTATAATTTTCGGTTTCCATTTCCACTATGAAGAAACAGTTCCACTGAAAATAAAAACATCTTCATTTAAGTCTAAACCATAAAACAATCAATTTCTCATAGAGATGTTGCATACTCCCGATGGAAACGTTTTAAAATCCCCGAATTGAAAAATAGTTATCGCTCGGCTAGAAAGGAAGTCAACCAAAATATCAGAATTGCTAAAGCCGAATACTATTCTAAACGTTTTTCTTCAGCTTTGGAATCCAAAAATACTTGGCAAACAATCCGAGAAATTGGTATTGGAAAAGCTAACAACAATAGCTGTACGACTGATGCCGATGAATTGAATTCAATTTTTACAGACCTACCTTTGGCTCAGATCGATAACAATTTCTATACTTTCAACAATACCAACACTGAAGAAAATAACTTTGAATTTTCATGCGTAACTTAACTTGATGTTTTCTCTTGTTTCTCTATGGTTAAGTCGAATGCAGTGGGGTATGATAACGTGCACCCTAAATTTATAAAAATGCTGTTAACCTTACTCCTGCCTTATGTAACATATTTCTTCAACCACATCATAACTTCCAGTAGTTTTCCTTCCAAATGGAAACATGCCAAAATTATCCCAATTCCAAAAACAAACTCGGATTTCCGACCCATAACAATACTATGTTATCTCTCAGAAGTTTTTGAAAAGATTTTGCACACCCAAATGAGTAGATATATTCATGATACCGGTTTAATGTCAGACAAGCAATCTGGATTTCGTCCTAATCACAACTGCGTGACAGTCCTGGTTAATGTCTGTGAAAACATTAGGCGTAAACTGGATGATAGCAAAATAAACTTTCTTGTATTTTTGATCACTCAAAAGCTTTTGATACGGTCAACCACCATACCCTTTGTATGAAACTTAGACGCTTTTTTAATTTTTCAACTACTTCCACTCAGCTTTTGTCCTCATACCTCATGAATCGTACGCAATCCGTATATGTAAATAATAAGTCATCCCTATCTTTGAATCTCGGGAGAGGTGTACCCCAAGGTTCGATTTTGGATCCGCTGCTATTTTCCATATATATTAATGACTTACCTGAATATCTTTCATATTGTAAGATACACATGTACGCAGATGATGTACACTTCTACTTGAGCAGTCCTGTTCAATCTATAAAAGAGAATATTGATAAAATCAACGCTGATCTTAATAGTTTATACCGATGGGCAACAGCTAATGGGCTCTGTATTAATCCACGAAAATCCAAATGCTTGGTAATTCGTAAAAAAACTTTAAATCCAGTTTTCGAACATGATATCGCCATTAACAACGAGAAAATTAACATTGTCCCAACAGCTAAAAATCTTGGTCTAATACTAAATAGTAGTCTAACATGGACAAACCATATTAACACAATAGTGGGTCAGACATTCATGAAACTAAGACAACTTTGGGCAGCCCAATCTTTTACACCTTTAAAAATTAGATTGCTGCTGGCCAAATCTTACCTGATTCCGTGGTTATTGTATGGTTGTGAACTTTATGCGAATAGCGACTCCGCAAGCCAATCTAAGCTTATCGTGGCGTATAATAACATTGTTCGTTATGTTTTTGGATTAAGGCGACGTGATGGAACTTCGGCTTTCTCTGGCACATTTTCAAAAAAATCATATTTTACAGTAACACTTTTCCGACGGAAAATTACAAATCGTAAAAAAAAACGTCTGGTTTCTCTTCATGTGCGTAAACCTGATACTTTTACGTAAGAACTAAGACAAACCAGAAGAAAATCGACCGAAAAATAACAAAGTTATAAGCAATTGAGTGAATAAATCCAAATCTCATATTTTAAGAATAATTTATTTTTTTCGACAATATATTGGGTTTAAACTCTTGCAATACATTCTTGACATTTTTGTGTGTTAGAAATATTTGTGGCCCTTGCTTTGTCTCCGGTTGCTTTTGGGATCCGTTTCTCTAGTGAGAAACCATACATAGTCTCCCAACATTGCTTCATCCCAAAATCCTTGATAGCGCCGCTCAATGGTCTTAATTTGTTGGTGAAATCTCTTGCCGTGTTCGTCACTTACGTCACCAAGATTGTCCGGAAAGAAATTCAAATGCGAATGCAAGAAATGGATTTTTAGAGACATATTTACACCTGTAAGAAATAAATAAAATGGTAAAAACAATACAATAGAAAACAACCAGAAATGAAATAAAATAATGGCATTCCGTACTCATCTTTTTGTAGTTCTTCAGCAAATCGGTAATAATTCCCTCGTAGTTAGGGCTTTTATTGTTCCCAAGAAAATTGGTAACAACCAGTTGAAATGAATTCCAGGCCTCGTTTTCAACGGGTGTTAAATATTTTGGAAAATCTGTACTTTTTATCAATTTCTTTATGTGTGGACCATCGAAGACGCCTTCCTTGATTTTTGCTACAGAAAGCTGCGGGAAAAGGGTTTTCAAATAGGAAAATACTTGGCCTTCCTTGTCTAAGGCCTTCACAAAATTTTTAATGAGGCCAAGTTTAATGTGCAACGCTGGAAGGATTATATTTTCTTTTTTGACAAGAGGCACGTATTTAATATTGTCTTTGCCCACTGTGACGTTCTCCCTTTCTGGCCACTGTATTCTTCTATAATGATGTTCACGAGCACGACTATCCCAGAGGCAAAGAAAGCAGCAATATTTTGTATATCCACCCTCCATTCCACACAACATGCCGACGACTTTGAGATCGGAACATATTTTCCAGTTGTGATGCTCATATTTAATGTATTTTAGCACACTGGCCATTGTGGCGTATGATTCTTTTGTGTTGACGGCATGAGCGATGGGGATAGAAGGTTTTACATTTCCAATATGCAGTAGGACTGCTTTCAAACTCTCCTTACTACCATCAATGAACAAGCGCCACTTATTTGGATCATAAAGCTCTCCGAGTTGCTCAAACAATGCAGGAATATCGTTGCAGTAGCATATGTCGTTTTCCTTCTTAAAATGTTGTGCGTAAGGTTTATCACGGTTTCTGTATAATGTTCCATTTACTCCCAGAGCCAAACAGTTCCGTTGCTTCAGGCGAGATGCAAGTAACTCTGCTTTTTCCTTTGACAGCTCGAGATCTTTCACCAAATCATTCAATTCAGGCTGCGTAAACTTTTGCAATTGCGACTCCTGTTGAAATTCATTATCACTGCTTGTGCCTGTCTCTTGTGATGATTCGAAAGGTTCAATCATTGAACCGGGGCACTTAGGAATAGGATATTCACTTGAATGTGGAACTGGAAGCGAAACAGATGCTACTGTCGGATAAACCCATTTGGCACTCTTTCCAAAACCAGTGGATTTGCTTAGGCAAAAGTAACAATCAACCGAATGGCAGAGCGGCTCTCTCCATATCATCGGTACACCGAATTTCATGTATCGTCTAATTTGTAATAAAAATTCATTTTATTATTAATTCTATTGTATATATAAATTTAATCTTACTGTGATGAACCAGAAGCGCACGCGGCAAGAGTTATGTGGCACGATAAACAAACATTATTTGGTGTCCATTGCTCATGAAAAGTTGCAGGTGCTACTCCAAAATATTGCAGATAATTCTGTTGTAATGAATCGGTGAATCTACGTCTCTTTGGTTGGGGGACAAAATTGCCACACACGTAACAGAAATTATTTGGATTGTTTACGCACTCAAATTCTCGTTTTCTTTTATACATTTTGATGAACACAATGAAATATAATTTTAATCAAATTTGTGAGAATAATATACAAACAACCGACACTACGTTTTATAGAAGCTGTCAAAATAAAATGTCAACGTTAGAAGCTGTCAAAACAAAATGTCAGGGTTAGAATCTGTCGAAACAAAATATCAGGGATCTAAGGGAACAGTTTCGTAGGGTTTGTCTATACTGAGCAGTAGTTTGGTGATTGAACCCAATATATTGTCGAAAAAAATAAATTATTCTTAAAATATGAGATTTGGATTTATTCACTCAATTGTTTATAACTTTGTTATTTTTCGGTCGATTTTCTTCTGGTTTGTCTTACTTCTTACGTAAAAGAATCAGGTTTACGCACATGAAGAGAAACCAGACGTTTTTTTTAACGATTTCCGTCGGAAAAGTGTTACTGTAAAATATGATTTTTTTGAAAATGTGCTCTAATGTTATCGATATATTTTGAACGGCTTTACCGATCAAAGATCCGATTATACATATTTGTTCGTCATCTCAATACCTTGCATTTGGGTACAAAGAACGACCCAATCGGGCATTTCTAGCTCGAGATATGTTTTGTCAAGTGAAAAAAGGTCGAAAAATTAAAAAAATCACAATATCTCAAAAACTGTTCCATAAAAAAAAATTTAACCTTGATTTTCGAATTCAGCGGGAGAAAATACATAAGGAAAATCACCTCTGATCAAATGTACATTTACGGTGTAAACTTGTGTTATTTGAACCATAATGATTTATTCAATACAAACTAATTTTTAAGCGATATCAGCCCTTTCATGTAGCTAAGAAGGATTGCATTTAGGACAGGCTATCTACGGAATCGGGTATCTTCCACAATGCGAAAATGATTATTGCCACAATAAAATTCTCCTTTCAATCAATACGATTGGGAAATCATCTTCATATTGCCATGTACATAAGTAGGGTTTTTACTTTAAAAACTGGCGAACCGGAAATTTAAAAAATGTGTTCCATAAAGTATGGGCTAACTTACTGATAAGATATATTGTGGAATTTTCGACAGGGACGCGGTAAAAATGAAAAATGTTCCCATATAACGAGTGGACAAAAATAGAAGGAGTCATCGTAGCTTACTGAAATTTGGTACGCGATATTAGTTTGAGTTAATTAGAAGAAAAACGAAATTTTGTGAAAATTGATGCAAGGACACGCCTACCTCTCATATATCCTGAAGATTAAAAATGTAATAAAATCTTCAAATTTGGTCAGAACCTATCGAAAATTGATAATTGTTATTAGAACAAAGTTATTAACATGTCTGCCAATTTTCTTTTCAATCGAAGGAAGGACTCGCTTACCTGTCATATATCCTTTTTTAAAAAATTACATAAAATCTGTAAAAGTTATCCGATTACATTCAAACTTATCAAATTAATATCAATAAACATAAAAAACATGTATACTAAATTTCGTTGAATTCGTTGAATTGAAATCTGACTTTTATAAAAATCGAACTTGAATTTTAAAATTTCTTTTGTATATTCACAACTTGGGAAGTTTTTAATATAAAAAAACTTAAAACTATAAAAAACAATGCTTCCAACCAACTATCATCGGTAGTTGAGTCTTCGCTCAACGAAGCCATGTAGAATATTTATTTTGAAAAAAACTTCTATTATATTTGCTTATATTTCAGTACATTTTCATTTTAACATTAAAAAAATGAACACTTAGTATTAAGGTGTTCTTGTCGAAATATGAATCTCCTATCTTTTGTGTTACAAATTTGTAAATGTTTGCTACTTTATTATTTGAAGGTGCAGAAAGCCAACAATCAATTAAATCTGAATTTTTTCAAATAGAAGCCATCACAAAAAATTTAAAAATTTTAAATACATTGTTTTTATTTGATATTTTGTTTATATTAACAATAGAGATAGACCCGTGAGAAGTTTTAACATTTACGTTCAATGTAATTAGGAAATTTTAAGTTCACCCACAATTATAAAACAAATTATTATTTATTATTGTAATTATTTTAAATGGCATTACCCTTAAAATACAGTTACATTACACGTCATTGAAATTAATTTCTATGAAAAAAGTTGAATAAATTTATTTTTAATTACCTTTAAAATACCGAAATTATCGATAGATCCGTTACGTATATGTCGAAATGCGTGATTAAATTTATAAAACTTTTTATTAAATAAAAACTATGTCACGTTCTCATCCCTAACTTAATAAATTTTAATAACGGAAATAATATGTCAGTATGTTAAAACAAAACAAAGAATGCGACAAATATTATCAGGGATGAAAACTTTTAAATAATACGAAAAATTAAACTAAATAAGCGAAAATGAATAGTTACAGTCGAAAACGTTTATTTGTTGCCTAATTCTGAGTTTTTAGGATGTAGAATATCTTTAAACTCAGTTTATCGCTGCTTGTAACTTGAATACTGATTTTGGATTTTTTTTATTTATTTTATTTCAACGATGACCAAAATTTTATGTAACGAAAAGTTGTGCCGACAAATTTATGTTAATGAACAGGGAAATGGCAGACAAAATTCGTTTTCGGTTTAACTAAACCGTTTTCGGTTTAACATCCCAAAAGCTCGGCCTAAGTGTGTGTAATCATTTTATTAAGAAAATTGGACTTTTTATTTGGAATTTGGTTCTTTTTTTATTCGGCCGAATATTAGGTATTCGTTTTAAACCGAATACCGAATATTCGGTATTTTGAATACACTATTCGTGACGAATACACTCGAATAAACTATTCGTGATATCTCTAATTAAAACCGATTTCTTGTTAACAAGTTTTCCTTAAAATTCCACGTATTTAGCGCTCTCTAGTAGTACAAATAAGAGTCAAATCTAAATTGTTTTCACACAACGCTTTATAATCTTTCTAAAAATATATTATCGGGGAACTTTATTTTATTTGACTTCATTTTAATTTTTAATACTACAAAATTGCATCAAATTTATGAAAAAATCATGAAAATAGACATTTTTAAAAACATGATTTTTTATAATTTGTGGCTTAATATTTGTTCTATTCTTTTCATTATCTTTGAGATAATAGTATAAACTTTAAAAACAAAAAAATGTCCTTTTTTCGTAATTTTTTTTTACTCCATCAAAATTTTGTAAATTTTGGGTTTTTAACAAAGCAAAATCTATAAACTATAGCTACAAAAAATAAAATTTTAAAAGACTTACATTAAAACTTACTAAAAAATTTATATTTTTAGTTTATTACAAATATACTAGAACAATTAAATAAAAAAAAACTTTAAGCCACTTTTTGAAAAACTTAATTTTTAAAATTTTTTTTTGTGAAACATCTAAATTTTTTTTGTGTTTAACTATTTTTGCTCCAAATTCTCTAAGTTTAGCGCCCTCTAGTGGCTCTAAAAAAAGGAAAACCAAAATATTCTCTTACACGATTTTAAGCTACTTTATAATCTTTCCAAAAATTTATTTTTCATCCATATTTATGGTAAATATTTATTATTTTTAACGTCATTTCAAATTTTGGTACTTTAAAAGTGGAACAAATTTTAGTATAAATTAAGAAAATAGATATATATAAAAACATGTTTTTTTGTAATTTGTGGCTAAATATTGGTTCAATTCTTTTCATTATCTTTGAGATAATAGTATAAACTTTGAAAAACAACAAAAAAAAACCTTTTCTCGTATTTTATTTTTTTATTCCATCAAAGTTTTGTAAATTTCGATTTTTGACACAAAAAAAAGAAATTTTCAGATCCATAAAAATAATTGTACTAAAGATTTACAGTATATTTTTGGTCGATTAAAAATATATTAAGACGAAATAAAAACCAAACCTTAAATTAATTTTTAAAAAATGAAGTTTATATATTTTTTTTCGTGAAACAACTAAAAGCCATATTTATTCTTATACCATTATTGCTAAAAATTGTCCAAGCTTAGCGCCCTCTCATGGCGCCAAAAAGAGTTAAACCAAAAAATTTTTTTTATATCTTTTAGTTGCTTTATAATCTTTCCAAAAATATATTATTTATCAATATTCATGACCAACATTTTATTTTTGATTTTTGTCTATGGAACAAAGCACTGTGGGACGTTCTCCCTATTGACGCCTGCCAAGACTGATGGAGCTCGGAAAATGAAATTTGGTACACATCAAACCATTTTAAAAAATTCCTACGGGAATTCCTCCCCTTAACGGCCTTACCAAACTCCTTTAGCTAGGGAGTTGAAATATGGTATCTCCGGTGTAGATATCAAAAAAGACGTGATTTTTGGAAAGTCCTTCGAGGTGGTACAAAAAAAGGAAAAAATTCTTCCCCTTGACATCCTGCCAAAAGCGCTAAAGTCTGGAAGTTGAAAATTGGTAGGTGTAGACATCAGCAAAAACAGAACTTCTTGAAATTCCTATGGGGCCTCCCCCCAGGAGAAGGAAGAAAAATTAGAAATCTGAAATTTTAAATATATGTTCCCTGGAACATGCGCTATCTTATTTATAACGTTAATTTTTGAATTTTCGTCAGGAATGTGGTACAAATGGGAGCTCAAAGGTATGAAAGCCTCCCTTTTAATGACCCGCCCTGGAATTGTGAAGTTGAAAAATGGTTCGAGAAGTATGTGTGTTAGCTAGCCACCCGTTGCCACATGCAAGTGCCAAAAACTTAATACACTCATAATTTTTACTACCACACTCACACTTATGCTACTTGCGACTCAGATTGCAATAAAATATTGAAGCAAGTGAATTTTTGACAGTTGATGCAAGTAGAATGACAAAACGAATAACAGTTTCCGAGTACTGAGTTTTATATTAATTTAATAGGAGTTAATATTATAGCTTATTTTGAGCATATATATAAGAAGGATACTAGAAGTTGAAATATCAATTTTATGTACATCATAGATACCGCATAGTGTTTAGTACTTGGCAATACTGCAATTCATTTAAGACAGACATTTTAGATAGCACTTCTCATGTTGACGATATTTTAAAAATTAATTTGCACTGTACAGTGTAGCAACTCACAAAAATTTATTTTTTTTCCTTGATAACACGTACACTTTAAATAGTTTGTAAATTAAAAAAACGGAAAATGCCATTTACAAGAAGTGATATTTCATTTAAAAAACGGTCTACTTAATTTTCATTTAAATTAAATGCCTTTTGTTATTTATTTTTAAATGTTGATTAAACAACTGACATATCCGTAAGAAACAAATGATGTAATCAGTTAAAATAAATGTCAAAATTTTACCTATCAATTCCTCAAAAAGTAAATGATTTTATCATTTATTTGAAATTGTTTCCCTTTTTGTATTTTTTTAATCTACAGTACAAAATGTATGTATGTATGCATAGCTATAGACACTTTTTGTTTGAATGTGTTTGTGTGTGTGTTTATGAAGTTCTTGTAATTTGAATTGAAATAATTTTGTATATATACAACCAATTTAAATAAAAAAAACAAATTGAATTTTTTTTGAAACAGCAAAAAAAATTAAATAATAATAATAATAACTGTTACGGACAAAAATAAACCACAAATTGTGGGTAAATTTTTATTTAATTTCAAAGAAATGAAAAAAAATCTGTAAATGATAGTAAATTATTTTAAACAAATGTATAAGTAAGTTAAAATAGATATTTCTTTGAAAAATAAATGTATGTTCCTTTATTTTTGAATGGAACAGAAAACTTGTTTAATAAACTACAAACAGTAAGCTACATACTATTTTGAGTGTATACTTGCAAGTACTTACTTGCATGTGACAACGGGGTGTAAGGCGGGATTTTTTTAAAATTAACAGGAAGGGACAAAAAGGAGAAAATTCTCTCCATTGATGACCTGCCCAAACCCCTTTTTTCAGAAACCTAGAATGGAAATCTTGAGTGGAAAACAGGGAGAAGCTCCAACATGACAGCCTGAACAAATTTAGAATATGTGTTCGCCTGCATTTGCGATAATTCTCTAATAAATAACTATGTAATATTAGTTCCGTTCGTTTACCCAATAATTTGTACAAATTTTTACTTCGTTCGTTTACACAAATACTCAGTAAACATAAAGAAACAAAGAGAGAATAAAGTGACACTTTGATGTTGATAGTTCTTCTTCTTTCTGCAAATTTTTACTGGACAAATTATTGTCAGCAAGAATTTACAAGCAGGAAAAACATATGATTGAAAAACATGTGATAAATTGTTGTAAATACAAATAAAAATGTTTTACAACCAGTTATAATTTACTTTTGCATTTGGTTTTACAATCAGCTATTTAACAAACTTGTAAATTATAGCAAATTTTCCGTTCGCGTGCTTTTTTAGAAAATTTTAATTTTGAGAGTAAATTTGTCTTACTCTCTGTAAGTTTGTTACTGAGTAATTCTTACTGGTCTTGACTGAGAAAAGTAAACGAATGAACTTATTAACAGATTAATATGTAGATATTTACACATTAATTTTGTCCTTGGTCTTTTTGAACAGAAATTGCGGTGTTAATTATGAAGGCCTTAAAATATGTATGGCAACATCTTTTGCCCGCGATTTAGCGACATAAAATAGTTTTTCTCTCTCCTGCATAACTTTTAAAAAACACTCAACTTGTCTGGTTGGAGCAGCATCAATTTTGAAAGTCATTAATATCTGAAGAGACGTCACTTATGAGGTACTCCTTAAGTTATCGAAACAACAGGTTAGCTATGTCAAGTATTATCCATTGTTAAAATGAAAATGATATGATGGAATACATTTATTACACATGAGTTAACAAACACGTTATACAAATTTTAAAATAAACTAATGCGTTGTAGAAAAAGAAATAAAACAAACATACTGAGCATAACTGATATTTATTTAGACCAAAAAGAAGTTCATGGATGTTATAGTCAGTCTTACCAGACTTGGGGGTTTGCCCTCAAACTTGTTGATTTTTGGAAAAAAAAAAATTTATTTGGGGCATAAGATTTTTTGGGGGGATTTGAAGAAAATTTTGGGGATATATAAAATTTCTGATAAAATTTGTATGATTTTGGAAAAAATTTTTAAATTTGTACCTTTAAAGAATAGTAAAAATTTAATCCGTTTAGTTAATTTCATGTTATTCTTAAAAAAATTGCAGATATATAAAATAAAACATTTCATAAATATTCTCATTAAGTTTTTTTCTTTTAACACTCATGAACTCGGAATATGCACCAGGTTATTACAACAAATAATATTTCCCAATTTGTTTTATAAGTTGTGGGAATTAACCGCGTTTAATTCCTTTAATGCAGTTTTGTGTATCTCAAAGAAAATAAGTTTTAAATATTCGATCAAATTACTACCAGTATTTTATACAAAAAGTTCTTAGACATTGATATAGAATGAACATCGCAGATTTTGTAATGTTATTTGTACGAAAAAATTTTCATATTAGTTGCAGATAAAAGGTTTTACGATTTTATATCACTACAAATTAGTGTAAAATGCGGATCAGAGCGTTGTTTTAGAAAAAATGTGTGAAATCTTGGACAATTTAAAGTACAAAATAGATAGAGTTCGATGAGTATGTTGATAAAATTACGAGGAGAGTTTTTCTCTAATTCTGAAGATTTTTCTATAAAATCTATTGTTTCCATATCCGATAACTCGGTTTATGTAGAAACAAAAAATTTAAAACTCAAATATTTATTCGATCCTAATATGGTAAAACATGGATGAAAAGCTTAGAAAAAACTTTAATTGAAATAAATCACATTCTCATTCATTTTAATGAACTCAAAGTAAGTGCTATAGGCTTTAGGAAATATAATTTAATATTTGTTTTAATTCCTTAAACAATTTTGATTAATGAAAATTATATGTCAATGTCTTTCAAGTCAAGTTTGCTTTGTTTTCGATGTTATATAACAGAGAATTTACATGGTAATTCTGTAGGAATTTGGCTTTTTCTTACAGCTCCAAAAAAAAAATCTTTTACTGTGGGTTCCCAACCACATCAACTCTAAATGTTCATTGATTAAAAAATCTTGGAAAATTTTTAAGAATTTTATAGAACATTTTTTGAAGGCCATTCTAGTTTATTTAGCTAATATTCTAATTTATTGGAAATGCCAAATAAATAAAAAAATCTGATTTAGTATAATCAAAATGTCGGACTTTGGTAAAACTCTTTATTTACTGCGTTTATCTGATTTAAACTTAAGGGTTTATTTCCAATCAACATGTCTGGCAACGCTAATGATAATTTTCAAAAAAAAATTGTTTAGTACGTTCTCGCTGCCACACCGTGCTCTGCTCATGGAAAATTTCTTCGCAAAACGTTTTGAAAATTTAATTTTTTATTGTAATAGCTAAATTTCTAATTATAAAATACTCATTTGACGCATTTGTGAGCTATTTTATGGAGAGACACTCTTACTCGTTAGAGGGTTAATAAGTTTCAGAAAGCTTTACAATATTCCGAACAAACCCTTTTTAAATCCTTGAAGTAGACTTAACTTGATATTTCACTAAAAAGCTCCTCTCTATATTCTTATTGATGAAATATATAAAGGGTGGTCTAACCATAACGCACGATGTTAATTGTAAATAAATCAAAAAGTTTTCAGAGAATTATCTTAATATTTTTTATTATAATAGAAGGATGACAATTATGTGTGAAACAAAATATCGGCCAAATGCTCGCCACGACTTCTGTGGCATACCTCTATCCGATGTTTCATATTTTCAATGACTGAGACATAATTGAGGTTCAATGTCGTTAATGTGCCGAATTATCCCATCCTTTAGCTCTTGAATTGTTCTTGGCTAATTGACGAACACTTTTTCTTTTAAATATCACCAAAAAAAGAAGTCCAACTGTGTCAAACCACATGAACGTGGCAAAAGATCCATTGTTTCGTTGGCAAGTAGCATAATCCTGTTGGAACCACATATCGTCCAGGTTAATGTTTTCCGCAGAACGAACTGGGCGAGCATGCACAGGTGATTTCACATTTTCTACAGACCCGGTTTGCTGAAATTTGGGCACAATGCAGGAAATGCATTTTAATTTGAACACCCATTTTCGTGAAAGGCTTCAACAATCTTAACGTGCTTTTAATTGTGTACCTCTCCATGGTTGAATTTGTCGCGCAAAAGAAATCGAAAGTTTTTCCGATTAACCGATTAATAAAACAATGCCCTAACTGGTTAAACGGCATGGACGAATAATAAATAACACTAACAAAACCCCATATTTTGAAGCTTTCACAAAATAATTCATGGTAATGACAAGTCATTACCGTATAGACAGACTACCATGTAATGATAAATTGTTACCTTTTGTACTACTGTAAAATACAAAGTAATGACCTACTTATAATAGGTTGTAAAAGTACTTATATGTACATGCAAAATATAAATCATTATTTGCTAGTTGCTAAAATAAGTACCGAATACGTATTTCTGTTTTTATTTATTTATTTATTTATTTATTTATTTATTTATTTATTTATTTATTTATTAATTTATTTATTTATTTATTTATTTATTTATTTATTTATTTATTTATTTATTTATTTATTTATTATACGTGTATACCAGTGCAACAAGATCTAGTCGTATTTAACAGAACTTGAAAAATATTGTTAACATAAATATTTTTAGAAATCAATATGATTATAATTTGTACTTACCCCTTTAACCACTGAAGTCGAAATACGAGGTATTTTGTTATGAAATTTTTGGTTGTAGTATCACTATGGACTAAAAATAGCGAATGTGTAGTCCGTTTGTCAAAAAAATTTCACCTAAAAGCGCCAAGTGGAAAAATTTAAAGACCACCTGAAGACAAAAAGCTCGATTCAAACAAAAAAATTTGTTTCACAAATCAAACACGCAACAAATTACCAAAATTCTTAAATATTTTGATGGCTAATTTTGAATTAAAATCATTTGTTAGGAAACATATATAATAGAAACTTCGCTTATCAATACCAATATTTGTGGCGTCTATAATGAATACAATCCAAAATTCGGTTGGTTTTACTGAATTCCTTATTAAACGGTATATTTGATCAGGATAACCGTTTTTATAGTTATCATTTTTAAATATCGGCAATTTTTAAATTTAATAAATAGTAATAATTTCTAGTACATTAATAAACCCATTTTAGTTTTAAAGTTGATTGTAAATACCAATAATTGAACCAAAGGGTTGTTTTTTTTATTTTATTTTCCCTCTGTTTAATTTCCAATACAATATTTTTGCTTTATTAATGGTGTTTATATCCAGTTCTTAAAATAAAAAAAATTTACTTGAGTAAGCTCCACAATTGTTCTACTAAGAGTGACTACTTTACTATTGTAAGTAACCAATTATTTCTTCACTATAAGCAGCCATGCTGGTAACTCATTATTATATTATTTTTTTTTTTTTGTAAGCGAGAGGGTAACGACCACGCATGAATTTTGGGACATCGCGAACTAGTGTGCAACTTACTCCCTAATTACTTGTAATGTTTGTTTTTGTTGGGGATTGTTAATTTGGCCAATTTTACCCTATTGCGTTAAATTTTTGTTTTCAAAGAGGACTTTTTTGGGGACTACGAAAAAGTATCTGGCAACCTTGGTTTTTATAGTATAGTAGCTAAGTAGTCAGCCGGTATATATATATATATATATATATACATTCATATAAAAAGAAGAGGAGATGAATGATGGTTGATGTTTATAATATTACTTACATACATACATATGTATATGTTTCGTTGTGTAAATTTCATATCCTGGTTTTTGGACGTTGGCCAAAATGTTAAAAATTTACACGTACGTGGCAAACCGCAAAAGTAGTTAAACAAATACAAATAAATTTAACTAAATAAAGAAACAAAAGTATGTATAAAAACCCACCTCCACATGCATGCAAACACACAACAACAATACTGTAGCCGCCATAAGCCATACACAAAGTTAAACGTTCTAGTAGTAATAATATTTATATTCAAATACTTAAATGCATGAACACACACACAGTTGTAGTTCTATGTAAGATTTCATAGAACAAATTTACCTGCATATAAATATAAAGGGTGGTTAAATTTTCAGGGCCGATGTTGAATGTGAACCACACCTAAACGTCAAGTTTTTTTCTGCATTTCATTTGACATTTTTCAATTTCAGACTAACTCACTTTGAACCATGGAAAGATACACAATCGAGCAACGCGTTAAAGTTATTCAGGCTTATTTTGAAAATGGGCGTTCAAATCAAAATGCATTTCGTGCACTTCGTGATTTTTTTTGCCATAATCGACCAAATGTGTCCACAGTCGGGAGAATTGTGGGTAAATTTCAGCAAACCGGGTCTGTGAAAACACCTGTGCATGCTCGCCCAGTTCGTTTTGCGGAAAACATTGCGATAGTGTGTCATGAGGTAGGCCAAGCATTTACCGTGAATGGCGTTCGCTATCGCGAGATGATAACGAACTTATTGTGGCCAGGAATTGAGAATAAGACCGTGGACGATATGTGGTTTCAACAGGACGGTGCCACTTTCCACACAGCTAACAAAACAATGGCTCTTTTGCGCGACAAATTCAATGGCCGTATTATCTCACGTGCTGGCGATGTCAATTGGCCGCCAAGATCATGTAATTTGACACCGTTGGAGTTCTTTCTTTGGGGTTATTTAAAAGAAAAGGGGTACGTCGATAAGCCAGCAACAATTTAATATAATTCGGCACATTAACGGCATAGAACCTCAGTTATGCCTCAGCGTCATCGAAAATTTGGACCATCGAATGGAAGTGTGCCGCCGACGTCGCGGCGGCCATTTGGCTGATGTTTTGGTCGATACATAATTGAACCACACCATATTATCATAATAAAAAGAAATTAAATAATTTCCTAAATAATTTGTGTTTTATTTAAAATCAACATCGGCCCTTAAAATTTAACCACCCTTTATTTTGCATAAAACCCATACATTTTATGTATTTTAACGGAAATTATGTTCTCATACCGACTGTTTATTGTGTGGTGTATGTATCGTTATACATACATATGTATGCATGATTATAAGTATTAAATGTACTCCATGTAAAACGACATGTTTTATCCAAAAAAAAATGTATGTAGAACGACAATGTAAGCGCTTTCAAGTATTGTTCAAAAGTGTTTTTTGAATTAAGTAGTGGTTTTTATTATTATTTTACTAACGTGGTTTAATTTGTAAGTAACTAGATAGATACAAGACCTATATTTTAATCACCGGATTTATTTTTGGATTTATTTTCCTTCATTAAAAATTCAATACTTATTCTTTTAATTTAAAATAAATTATATTTTTATCCAAATCTTACTTATTCTCTAATATAATTTGAAAGAAAAAATTAAAATTTTGCAAAATTGCAATTGCTGGAATTAAATTAAACTAAATCCAAACCGTTTTTATCTATTTTTTAATCCTTTTGAATTTAGCTTAATTTAATTCATGTTTGTGTACACTCTAATAAATTTATGTTGAAATTTACCCAACTTACCGTAGGAAACTGAACTCCTACTATAAATTAGGCAAATGTACTCCGTGTGCGTAAATGAAAAAAAGTACATTATGCGTAAGTTGTAATTTTACATTGAAAGTGCGTAAAAATTAAGTGAAAATTTAAAAATAATTCGCAAATTTACCAAAATTGTGAGTAAAAACCCTATTTGAAGGGTAAATATATGCATGAAATGCCTAAAAATGTATTTCTATATGCGCAAAAGTATAAAAAATGCATATGGTTACCAACTCAATGGTTTTAATTAAACTGCCCAAAACTATTTTTTTATAAGAATAAATTTATTTTTTAATAATGAATGATAAATATAGTACATAATATATTTCGAATGTGCAGTGATGGTCATGTGCAGTGATGGTCATCTTCAAATTGAATTGTAGTATGCAACTTTATTATATCCTCTTCTCCGTTTTTAAAACCAACTTTTCCAGATATAAAGATTTTTATTTTAAATTGCATTTCACTTTTTTATGAAAGTTTAAGTGTTTTTAGAATTTGACCAAATATTTTAATAAAAATTGTCACAAATATAATATTTATACACTTTTTATAATTTTGAAAAATTATTATTCGTTTTTAGCTTTTTTTTTCCAATTTGAAAATGTCAAAATATTTATTACCATTATAAATTAGTAAGGTAGTTCGCGGTGGTTGGTTATCAGCTTATTTGATTATAAAATTAAAAATAACCTCTGGGCACCGTAAACACCCTTTAATGTTGGTTATCTATACCTACAATAAAAAAAGTACCTATAATAAGAAAATAAATTTTAAGAGAGACTATATTTCTTCAACAAAGCGGAATATACATGCTCTGTTAAAAGTTAGCTAGTTAGTTAGTGTACGTGTAAGTAGCCGATTGTGCTATGGGTGTCGATTACTGGCTTACACTCATAATATTCCATGCATAAAATCACATATATATTTTTCGTACAATATACAAATATTTTATACATAAATATTACAAAACTTTTGTATATTACAAATTTCATAAATTTTGTAAATAACACAATGATAACGTAAATTATTTTTAGAATAAAATTGTAATACGACAAAATTTTCGTACTCAGCTGATGGTAATAAGTTTCAATAGTTTAAAAATTTCGTAAATAATGCAAACGAAGTTTAGTTTTTGCACAAAATTATTTTGCATTTTAAAAAAATATTTATATTTTTATAAATATGTTTACTATTTTTATGAAATTTAGTAAAATATAGATATAAAAATTTGGTACTATTTACGATGTCATTTGTATATATTACAAATTTTTCGTAATGTCAAAATAACCAAATCTTTGGAAAAAATTAACCACAGTTTCTGTGTATTTTACCTATGGATTATTATGAGTAAACTAAATGTTCTCATTATACCCTTGACCACAGGTGGAAGGGTATATATAAGTTTGACATTCCGTTTGTAATTTCTACAATATTGATCTTAGACCCTACAAAGTATATATATTCTGGGTCCTTATGAAGAGTGAAATTGATTTAACGATGTCCGTCTGTGTGTTGAAATTGGTTTTCCGTAGACCCCAGACATGATGAGGACTTGTTATAGAGCAATTCCATATGAAAACGATCAAAATTGGCAAATTTTTGGACGACCCCTCTCCGATTTTAAAATAAATAGTCTCAATCGATTGCCCAGCAAAAAATAATGTACTTACATATTTTTTTTTTTTTTTATAGTGACTGGTTTAGTGGTGGTGTACACCACAGTCATGTGACAAAATTGAAGAATTCTTCATAAGGGACCTCATTGAAAGTTGTTTTAAAAAAAAACTACTAAAGCGATCGCAACGAGTGATAGCTCGTTGGAAAGGCTTTAATTGAAAAATAAAATTTTCCTAATTTTTCTCAGAAATTTACCTTTTTTCCCATGAAAATTTAATTTTCCCATGAAAATTAAATTTTCCGATTTTCCACAGAAGCTCCTAAATTTTCCGGCTAATTTTATTTTTTTTTGGATTCCTCATAATTTTTGCTTTAAGAATCAGCAATAAAAAAATGGGCCCCGACTCCTTGTTTGGACAGGAGAAGAGCATTTAAGAGACCACCTTGTTCTCATTGTTTTTATATTTTTTATAATTGAATTATTTTTAATTATTTAACATTATTTTATTTTATTATTAAAAATACATTTTAAAAATTATTTTACAGTTAAAAATACATTTATGAAGAAAAAATCAATTTTTTTTAAGAGCCCCAAGTTGAGTGTGTAGTGAATATGGTCTGCCTGCCTTCACAAGATCGGCCATAAATCCATGGATAATAGCAGCAGTGGCATGTAATGGCACACCAAACCCGACTGAGGCTACAGGTCATAAAATGTTTTGTAAATTTTTTAAATTACCAGATAATAAATATTTCGCCTAAAATGACACGTGCAGAAACAAGTCATAAAACACGGATTTTCCATAAATATGGCGAAATATTTATTACCTGGTAAATTAAAAAATTTACAAAACATTTTATGACCTGTGGTCGGCTTATTGGCAGTAACCAATTAAGTCCCTCTTTAAAAAACATTTTATGACCAGTAGTTCACGCAAATTTTCCTATTAAAGAAAAGCAAATATCGCTTATTTTTGTAAACTATTTTTTACCAAAAAATAAATATAAATACTTCACACACTCTGAGTCAAATTTCAGTTGAATACTAAACGTGAAAGTGTTAAAGTGTTTTTTTTTTTGTAAAGTAAAGAGTGAAGCTGTAAAGACAATTTAAAGTAAAATGAATAAATTTTGCTGCAATCCGTTTAACAAGAGTGGACATCGTTCGAAAAAGATAAAAGTATTAAAATTAACTGGTGTTTCGAAGCGATACATGAATGAATTAAATATACAATACGGTGAAGAAGCAGAATTCATTTGCCCCAAGTGTAAAATCGATTTGTCTCAACAAGTAAATGCATTGAAACAAATGCAACCACAATCCGAGAGTGAAATGACAATTGAACAAAATGTTTCATCTGATAGTGAGGCAGACATTCCGATGGTCAATATGTCTTTGAGTCCTTTGAATGAGGCTATTACCACTTTAGGTGAAACGCCTATTAGAAAAAGAAAGTTGCGAAGTGAAAAATACAGGAAAGATCAAAAAGGCAAGGTTATGAGTGCAATCGCTACAATATTTGATGAAGGCTCTGATAACGAATGCAGTCAAGCAGATGACGTTGATGACGGCAAACAAATGATTGAGCAGTTGAAAAGAAAATTCAATTTAGCGACCACTTTTCCGGAGAAATATCTCATTTTATCTGTGCAGTTTCAAACATCTTTTTACATCGCGAGAAGAAGCAAAGAATTAGTTCGACAGAAGGGCATATTGGCGACTCCCACCAAGAAATTTGGCTCAAGGACCCTCAGCGAAGCAACGGTGAAATTGATTCAAGATTTTTACTGCAATGATGACAACAGCCGCGCCTGCCCAGGTACATGTGACTATGTTATCACACGTGAAGATGGAGAAAAAGTACACAAGCAGCGCAGATTATTATTATGTAATCTATCCGAAGCATACCATCAGTTCAAAGAGAAATACCCAGCAGAAAAAGTGGGATTTTCTAAGTTTGCCATCCTACGACCAAAAGAATGCGTGCTGGCATTAGACAGGCACGGAACGCATTCAGTCTGCGTTTGCATGTTTCATCAAAACATCAAATTAATGTTCTTTCCATGCAAGAAATTGAAAGTATTTCACGGTGAAATTGAAACATATAGGGACCTCCTGTCGAAGTCGTTGTGCGCATACCCCACGGAAAATTGTCATCTGTCCAAATGCGACAATTGTCCGAAGATTGACGAGCTAGAGCAATATTTGGCGGAAAAGTTTGAACAGCTTTTAATTCAGGAGGTGCATTTCAAACAGTGGATAATTAGCAGCGGCAGATGTTCCCTTGAGACCGTGGTAAAGCAGATTCCGGAATTCATCGAGGAATTCGGATTCAAGTTGAATGAACTGAAGGCGCACCATTTCATATCCGAGATGCAATCGAAATTTCTAAATGAAAGTAAGGAGAAATTAGCCCAAAATAAATTCATTGTGATAAGCGACTTTGCCGAGAATTACACTTTTCTCGTTCAGGATGAAATTCAGGCTTATCACTGGGTAAACGACCAGTGCACGGTGCATCCTTTTTGCATTTATTTCAAAAACGAAGATAACGAACTATTGACCGTAAGCCTTGTTGTTGTCGCGGAGAGTTTAGCTCATAATTATGTGTCCGTTTATTTATTTCAAATGAAACTGTTTGAATTCTTAAGATCAAAATTCGATGCAATCGACAAAGTAACGTTATTCTCAGACGGCGCGGCTTCTCAGTGCAAGAATAAAAAAATTTTTTACAATCTTTGCATAATTGAAGAAGAACAAAACTGCAAGTTCGAGTGGCACTTTTTTGCGACGTCCCACGGTAAGGGCCCATGCGATGCGTTAGGGGGAACCCTAAAACGCATGGCGACTAAGGCAAGTTTGCAAAGGCCATATACTGACCAGATCTTAAATGTACAACATTTGTTTTCGTGGATTCAAAGCAAGGAAATTGCCATTAACACAGTTTTATGCACTCAAAAAGAACACGATGCCAGATATAATAATGTCAAAACTATAACTGGAACGCAAAAGTTTCATTGCTTCATACCAAATATTTCTGATATGTCAATTAATGTAAAGCGGTACTCTTCATCTGCCGACGTGCTAAATTTAAAGTTACTTTAATTTTATAATGATGCCAAGACAATTGAAATTTTTAATAAATATTGTAATTAAGTATAAGCAGCAAAATAAGAAAGATTTTTTCTTCATAAATGTATTATTAACTGTAAAATAATTTTTAAAATGTATTTTTAATAATAAAATAAAATAATGTTAAATAATTAAAAATAATTCAATTATAAAAAATATAAAAACAATGAGAACAAGGTGGTCTCTTAAATGCTCTTCTCCTGTCCAAACAAGGAGTCGGGGCCCATTTTTTTATTGCTGATTCTTAAAGCAAAAATTATGAGGAATCCAAAAAAAAAATAAAAGTAGCCGGAAAATTTAGGAGCTTCTGTGGAAAATCGGAAAATTTAATTTTCATGGGAAAAAAGGTAAATTTCTGAGAAAAATTAGGAAAATTTTATTTTTCAATTAAAGCCTTTCCAACGAGCTATCACTCGTTGCGATCGCTTTAGTAGTTTTTTTTTAAAACAACTTTCAATGAGGTCCCTTATGAAGAATTCTTCAATTTTGTCACATGACAGTGGTGTACACCACCACTAAACCAGTCACTATAAAAAAAAAAAAAATATGTAGGTACATTATTTTTTGCTGGGCAATCGATTGAGACTATTTATTTTAAAATCGGAGAGGGGTCGTCCAAAAGGTGATCGCTTTCATATGGAATTGCTCTATATATTTCTGTTACATGTCATCCATTTCTGTTTGCTATTTAAAACCCGTACATGTCATCCATTTCTGTTTGCTATTGAAAATCAGCCAGATCGGTTGATAAATGGCTGAGATATTAGCAAAAAACCAGGACTACCTCTAATTTTTTCCGTAAAATCCCTTTGCTTAATATGTATGTAGAATTTTACGCATAACAAACACATCCATTTGTTGGAATTATTTTCTTTCACCTCTTCACCTTTTATACAAAAACAACAAACACATACAAAGATTTGTCATTTAAATAAAAACCAAACAAATCTGTTTTAAATGAAAACTGTTTATTTTTTTACTTCTATTTACGACGGTTGCATATAAGCTTCAATGGCTCAGTGGTCTAAGCGGTATGTCACAAATAGCTTAGGCGCGGGTTCTATCCCTGTCTATTAAACTTTTTATTTTGTACAATTTTTTTTATATTTTCTTAAGACTTTTTTTTGTTTATTTTTTGTATAACTAATAACTAATTTTAATAAAATTTTAAATTAAGAATTAAATAATCCATATAGGCTAAAACATAACAATTTTTATAAAAACCCTCTGATACAAACAAAATACAAACGGCTTTCTTTCTATTTTTTGCTCCGATTTAAAAGAATTTATAAAAAGATTTTAAACCATTTTATTTCTCATTATTAAGAAAATTTTATATATAATTCCTTTTTGAGTGCAACTATTTTAGGTCATAACTGATAATAATTTATAAAACAAATTTTTATAAACTATTTTCCTTCAAATTTTTAACATTAAGCTAAAGAAATTAAAAACATATTTTAAAAAGGCGAAATAATATCCCAAATGCAAATTTACCAGCTACATTAAACGTTTGTGTTGAAATAAAACACATGCAGTTCTAGTGAAATCTTTTAACGATTTGTAAAAAAAAATATTTTTTTGGTCGAAAAAAGCTTTTTTAAACTAAAAAGATTTTTGAAAAAAAAAATATGAGAATACTGATTGGCATTATGATCGTGATTGTTGTTGTTTTTATTTTATTTGTTGAACTTTTTGTCTTTCACCTCTTCACCTTTTATACACAAACAACAAATCCATACAAAGGTTTATCATTTAAATAAAACCCAAGCAAATCTGTTTTAAACGAAAACTCTTTATTTACTTCTATTAACGACGTTTGCTTATGTCCTTCAATGGCTCAGTTGTCTAAGCGCTTTGTCACAAATACTTTTTTTCTTTTAGTGGCGCGATTGAGCCCCGTCTATTCAACTTCTTTTGTACAAATTTTTTATTTTTATATTTTTTAACACTTTTTTTTTATTTTCTTAAGATTTTTTTTTTTTGTTATTTTTATATTTATTTTTTTTTAACAAAACAAATACGTCCAGCACAGTTGGCTTAACGATGTCGGTCAGCTTTTCTGTATAATTAGAGAACGGAATGAGGAAAAGTTTCCAAATAAAGTGGAAGCATCTTGGTTATCAATACACAACATCTGACCAAATGTGGGCGGGACCTTGAATTGGGCGTGGCGCAAATTATAATTAGTTTATATCTTAAGAACGGTAAGACCGCAATTAAATACTCCATAAATGGGCTAAAAACATCAACATTTTTATAAAAACAAAAATTTTAGAGCTGTAATATGACCTATGGATACGTCTTATACACTGTGGTGCAAAATTATAGCCGCATGTACTTTTTACCAATTTTGTGCATTTACATAAAAAATTGCAGAAATCTGTGTATGACATCTGAAAGACCTTGAAAAATAATAACAAAAACAACAAACAAATATTTGTTTTTGTATATAAAAAAACAGTTACAACAAATTCTTAGTTTTTTTGTTGGTGCATAATTATAGCCGCAGATTATAAAAACAATTTACTCAAACGGTTAAGCCAGTTTTAGTTTTTTTTCTTTTATTCTTATTTGCTTTGATTATTTATTATTCGCTAATTTGCAAATAATAAATAATTTGATAATTTTCGAAATGCCACGCGGTTGTTATTTGTCCGATATTGAAAAAGGCAAAATTTCTGCTTTTCTAGAAGAAGGCGTTAGTTTTCGAGGAATTGCTCGGAGAATAAAGCGATCTGAAAAGGTGGTACGCAATTTTTTAAAAAATCCTTCAAATTACGGACAAAAGAAAAAAAATGCTGGACGAAAACTCAAACTTTCAGGTCGTAATAAACGCAAGATTATCAGAAGCGCTAGCAAATCCACGAAAAATGCCAAACAAATTGCACACGAATGTGATTTAAATGTGTCCCGTTGGACTGTAAATCGTGTGCTAAAGCAGTCTTCACTTATCTGCCGCCAAAAAATGAAGAATGCACCACGATTACTGGCACGGCACAAAAGTGCACGCTTGGATTTTGCAAAAAATAACATGAATACGGACTGGAATAGGTAAGTCACATTTAGCTATCTCTAGTCAGCATTTATTTGAATTTATTTTTACAGATAATTTTTTCGGATGAGAAAAAGTTTAACTTAGACGGTCCGGATGGGTACAATTCATATTGGAGAGATTTACGTAAGGAACCGCTATATTTTTCCAAAAGAAATTTTGGTGGTGGATCATTGATGGTTTGGGGAGCGTTTTGTGCCGATGACATGCTAGAGTTGGCTTTCCCAAGTACCAAAATGAATTCGGCAGAGTACACAACTCTTCTCCAGACAAACCTAAAACCATTTTTTGATCGAAATCGTGACAAAAATATGATTTTCCAGCAGGATAATGCAGCTGTTCACAAGAGTAACCATACTCGCATGTGGTTAGAGTCCCACAACATCCCTCAATTGCAATGGCCAGCCTGTTCCCCTGATCAGAACCCCATTGAAAACATCTGGGGAATAATTGTACACAAAATATATGGTGGCAACAAGCAATATGACACGATTGGGGATCTTAAAGCCGCGGTAATTGAAGCTTGGGAATCCATCACAAGTGAAGTCCGTTTAAATCTAGTCAACAGTATGCCACAACCAATTTTTGAGCTCATCTCTAACAAGGGAGGCCCAACACACTACTAATGTATAAAAAATTTTAAAATAATTCATTGCTTCTTATTTTTTTTAATATTTTCTATTAATATTTATAAGTGCGGCTATAATTTTGCACCAAGAAAAAAACAAACTTTGTGTTATAACTGTAAATAAAATTAACTTATTTTAAAAAACTATATTGAATATTTATAGCGTTATTATTGCCGACAATTTGATATTATTAAGTTTTTTTAAATACACCGTTAAAGATAAAAAATGCCGAAAATTTGGGTGCGGCTATAATATTGCACCACAGTGTATAGCCAAAGATCGAAAATCTTAAGTAGGACATATTTGATGAAAATAGTTATGACCAAAACATACATTTTTTAAATACCTATTTTCGGGAACCATAAGTCTTGCCGAGTCCAAGTTTTATAACCAAACTAAATGGTAAATTTCCTCTTAAAGATGTGCGTATATAAATCTGTCCATTCCATATATGTTCATATATAAACTTCACTATTTTCCCAACCATGGTGAAGGGTATATAAGATTCGGCATAGTTGAATTTAGCCGCTCTTACATGTTTTTTATTAATTTTTATAAATAAAAACCAGATGTGAATGCCAATGCTACCAACATTTAATATAAAATTTGTGATGCCATTTGCTGAAAAGTAGCTTTATTTGTGTTACCAGTTAGTTAAATTTATACTATTTTTCAACACTACAAATAAGCACATAACCACATAATCTGTAAACAAGGGTATAGGTTGCGCAAAGTTGGTTATTTTCTTTTAATGTATTTTGTTGTTGTTGATATAAGCATTTAATCACATAACCTGATAACCAGCATACCGTGAACACCTTAAGTATATTTACAAAATTTGTGCGTAAAATTTGAATTTAACAAGACAATACTAGTTTTAGGCACAAAGTGTTTAATTTTAAACGCATTATGTCTAAAAATACTTTTTGTGTGTATTATTGTAAATGAAAGTGTGTACAAGACATTTTGACGCATTTTGTGTTTATATTTACCGAATTTTCGTAATATTACATAAAACTTTACCTATTTTATTGTAGTAAATTTACAAACATTTTTTGAGTGTACTCTCGAAAAATTTAAATTTTTTCTTCTAAATTTTATTGACGAGTATACAGTTGCCCAATAAAGTCTGCATACAGTCATATAAAATGCATTTTTAATAAAACTAAAGCAGTTCAAAAACTTCTTATCTATATACATACATAGTTTATTGCATTTCGCTAAATATTAGAAATACAAAGGAAAAATTCTCATAATTATTACTAGAATGCAGTAAATTTGGTAATATGTTGGAATTGGTACACAAAATATTCTACATACAGGATACTCACATCACCAGCGGCGTACCCAGGGCGGTTCGGACCAATGGACATATTTCAAAAATGCAATTTGTTTATTTTGTTTAGTATATACATTAGGGTGCGCCGTCGTTTTTTTAGGAGATTTATACCGTAACTCCCCCTAGAAATGTTCCTATTAATGTAAAAATACATCTTGGAAAAAATTAGGCTGATAGAATATCGGGAAGGCGTGGCTCAAACGCCCTAAAATTGCTGAAATATTATAAGGTGAATCATAATGTAGAATTTTTCGCTGAATCAGAAGCTGCCAGTTAAATTTTCATAACACTTCAACTTTTCGAGTTATGGTATTTTTTATTTGTAAAAATTGATTTTTTAAAAGGTAATAAGGCAAAAAAAACAACGATTCTGCTGTATGTAAGCATTAAAAATATGCACATATTTACAAACATAATACAAAATAATTTATACTACAGTAAAACCTCCCATTACGAGCACTTAAAAAAATTGTCTTCCTTCAAGGGTCGCTATCAGTTATTCAAGAGTCGCTATTAATTATTGAAATGTTTTGCTTTATATCACTTTACACAAAAACTAATGCGTTTATTTTTGACAAAAGGACTTCCTTGCATTTTTAAATTTTCATATAAAAATTAAAATTATTTTCTACCAAATTAAATATTATTTTAAGATTATTTATTACTTATTTTATTATGTTGAACATTACAATTCTGAAGTTTATTTCTTATTTTCAAATCTATGTCTACATAAAATTTTCACTAATTAATATTTATGTACATCGATTTGAAAGACTTGTTTTGGTTGTATCAGGATACTGTTTCCTATAATCTTCCACAATTTGCATTATCAATTGCTTCTCTTCTTGAATATAGTCGTCCATGAGCTTTACTCCCCGTTCTGCTGAGTCATTAACAACTTTCAATTTACTTACTATGCCCAAACCAATAATATAACAGATGTCATTTTTCCATTCCTTAGGATCTTTTTTTAGAAATTCCGTTGAAATAGAAAATCTTTTTAAAAAGTTTAGTGCTTTTTGCAAAATAAAATCCTCAATGTTTTTATCGGCGTACTGGCTAATTTCATATGGAGGAATTGTCAATTTTTTGTTTTCACTATTATTAGATTGATTTAAAGCGGCTACAATAAGTTTTTTTAATGCATAAGAAATTTTATCATCGAAAAAAGCCAGAGCTGCATATTCTGGTGATAAATACCATAAATGTTTGCAAAATTTGGGTAGTAATTCTCGACTTATATTTTCATCAATTGAATTGTAAGTATAAAATGTTTTTAATAAACTTAAATATTGATTAGGAGCTCTTGCAGCCACAATATAAATGCCTCTTATACCATTTCTCTCAAAGTAAGTCAAAATGATATCGTCTCGAAACATAAACATTTTCATGCAGTATATTGCTTTAGACATCCATCGGGCATGCTGAAAGGCTCCCGGCATCCGAAAAGTATACCGTTCCTCCAAGAAAAACTACTGCTAATTGGATAAGTTCCTTGTAAACGTTGATTTTCTTTAAGATTTTTTTCTTCCAACTCCCTTATCTATGTTGTATCGCCAAGTACATTATTAACATGCTGATTCTTAACACTAGGCTTAAAACTATGTTTATTAATTTTACTCCAACCATCTCTAAATCTATTAAACAGTGTATCCCGAAGTTGTTGTCCTGTTTCTTATCGAACTTGTGTGCGGCATCGGTGAATTAAAGTTTCATTTATTACTAAATCATTTACGTCGTGTATTAAGGGCTAACTATATTATACTTTTGTTAACTTAAGCTGCTGTCAAAAATTAACGAAAAGTCTGTCAAATGCTTAATCAACTTATTGACGACTGTTGGGTGGCTACAATGTACTTTTTAAACTTAAATACTTAATACACTTAGTTGCAAATATTTGTACTTTTGCAAAAACTGTTTTCCTCTTATATTTCATAAATATATGTATTTTGTCGAAAACTTTTATTTAATATGTACAATTTATAAATATATTACAATTAACAAATATATCTATATTTGTTTTAAATAATTCAAATGAACGATCTAAAACATAAATAAAAAGTACTAAAAAATGCAACAGTACCTGCATCTCAATCGAAAAGCAATAACAAAAACCATCCCTTTTGTCATACATGTGCGTTTGTTTTTTATAATTTTCAATTCAATTTTCTATAAAATTATTTTCCGCGTACATTGCAATTTGTTTTTTTTTCATAAAGAGTTTTTCTAAAACAGATGATTCATTAAGTAAAGTGCGGTCAGTTTCGCTGTTTGCGTAAGCAAATGACACTTGACGAAACTTAAAGAAAAGTTTGTTAAGTACAATATAGTTATACACATTTGATTACATGTATTCGCACATTTGCTTAAGCAAGCAAAAGTATAATATAGTTAGCTCTTTAAAGCTTCAACAGTTGCTATAAGGATTCGTACTGCGTTACGATTACTTATAGTTGTATTAGTTTTACCTAATACTTGTATTAGTTTTGGTGCAATAAAATGATGTTGACCTCGTTTTTTTGTAGAATGGATTCGACCTGGTTCATTCTTTGGGTCTTCAATATCATCCAGCTCAAGATGTTCTTCATCGCTTGATTCGGAGTCCAAATTTTCGTACTCTTCTGTAAAGTTTGTTTTAAAAATATTGCAATTAAATATAAGATAATTTCACATTTATGAAATGAAAAGAATAACAATTTTATGAAATCTTTATATCTCATCGAAATTTTATAATGCCTTCCAAAGACCCGTAATCTGTTAACTGGTTTTGCATTTTTGAAAATGTATAAACCAGTTAACAGGTTAAGTAGTCACTACTTATTTTTAATTACTAAACTTATTTTATTTTAGCACCATACAATAGGAGGTAATGATATATTCTTACAGGTAATGACCATAATGAGTAATACATCATTATTGGTTAAAAAGTTTATTTTTATTTAATGTGTTGTAGACACTTGCAAATAAACTACTTTTCATATTCTTAAATTTTTTAATATAGATATCATAGACTTTTGAATTTACACCTTGTCAATAATTTTTAATTTTTTATTCAGTATAATTTAATATTTCAAAATAAATGTTGTGTCAAATTATTTTATAATAGAAACTTTATTTGTTGGTTTACCAAGGATTTGCTGGAAACAGTAATTCTGTTACATACCTTCCCAAACGGATGCACATTTCTCACTTATGCTACGTTTTTTTTGTCGAAGTGTTTTTCCTTCTTCTCTTTTTGCTAAAGTATAAACTCTCAACTTTTGTGACACATTTGCCAAAAGCTCTAATTGGAATTCGTGCTTTATTCCACAAAACTTGTGTTTCTTTCACGACAAGGAAAGCTCTTGCTTTTCTTTGCGCATATTGTAAAATGATACACGCAAAACTTGGGAATTTGATGGTAATTTAACACCGATAATTTGACTTTCGTCATGATCGAGCAGATATTACTTTTCTCGTCCTTTTGTATTAATTTTTTTCTTTTATTTCTTTAACTTTCTTACTTTAAAATTCGCTTTAATATTCACTTTAATATTATGTCACTTTAATAAACATAAACGATTTATTGTCTAAATAAAACTTTTACTTTACAAAGTAAACAAGAGATTTTAACTCTGGGAATTACGAACCAATATTTTATGGGGCAAATAATAGCTTCATTGAATTGTAATAATGTTCATTTTCATAATTTCTTATGTAATTATTTTATTTTGATTGCAACCTAACTGTGAAAATCTGAATATTACAAAAAATGGTTTGACTTAGTTACATTTCGTAATGTAATTTTGTATGCTATTGAAAGCCGTCAAAAGGTATATTTTTTATTAAAAATAACATCACGCAGAAAGTAATTTTATTAACAGATTCGGATTCAGCGTAAAATTTTACATCATAATCCATTAATATTTGTACAAATTTTATTTAAATTTCATATATTTTAGCAACTTTGGGGCGTTTGAGCCACGTCTTCCCGATATTCGATCAACCAAATTTTTTGCAAAATATAATTTTCTGCTAAGAGGAACATTTCTAGGGGGAGTTACTGTCGAATTTTGCAAGTTGAAAAATAATATACTAATATACATATACAAAATTGCTTGTATTTTTTGTTTATTTAAAATTTTATTTAGTGTAAATAAAATCGCAATTTGAAATTCCAATTTAGTTTTCGCAGATTTCAGTAAAAATTTGATGAAATTTTTGCAGAATGGGGAAACATTTGCTTTGAAATCAGGGAAATTTGACCAATTTTCTCTCAGTTACCGAACCTTTTTAATATGTACAAAATTGTATTTGTCCGCTGCTTACAATGAAATCTCTACACTAATCCTTGAGCCATGACGATATTTGTCCTTTCAAGTTGTTAAAACGCTGTTTATCTTTTATCGAGCGTTTTATGAAAAAAAAGAATATTTATATGTTGATTTACACGTCGACTACCCTTATATACTATTACTCAGTGTTGGGTTCAAAAATCGGCAAAAGAAAAGAATAACAAAAACGTTAGAAAAAATATATTAATAGTGTTGGTACAAAATGGTTAAAAAAAACTAAACTAAAATCAGAGGGTCAGGTCAATTCTCGTTCTGTGATAATGTGAAATAAAAAAAAAACTTTTCATTTTTGTTTTCATAAGCACTTTTTACTCAAACTTTTCACAAATACATAATTTGCCATTCTCGTATGTATTATGAAAAAAATGTTTCATTCGCACTGTACCCATGAAACTTTTGTAACTGTGTTATCCAAAATTGAAAGCAAATGTCGAAACAGAGAAAAACGTAAACAAAAGTGAATTAAGTTCGTAAAATTTATTTTATATAATTATATAAAAATGTCTGGATTAATTGTATTATTGGATATTACTCAAAGCATTCGGGATGAACAAAGGTAAGACAATGATGTTACAAGCATTTCATTGCAGTAAATAATTTAATAATTTATAGGTATTTTTGAGAGTGCTGAGACGCATACTTCGTGATTACCAAAATCCATTCGAGATGGCAACCAACGAGCACTTCATGGGTTTATATAGGCTTGCTTAAGTGAACTATATTTGGTGCGCGTATGAAGTCTAATAATACTTAAAGAAAAAAAAAACATTTTATAAAGAATATAAATAAACTATAAATAAATAAACCTTAAGTCGCTTCAATACTTTTTTCTATTTTTCACTGTCCTTTTGGGTCCCACTAAAACTGTTAAGGCTCGCCGCTAATTCGTTACACTTTTCGTCTCTAAATTTGGCACCATCTGCAGTTACAAATCTGTAAATATTGGATTAATAAAAGTGTGATTATGGTAATTAAACTACTTACTTATCGTTTGCAATGTCCACATGTTTTTCTAAATAATTAATTAAATACTATTTTTGGGTTTCGCTGGCACGCTTTCCTCTTACAACCTTCTCCATGTTTGTTCCACTTATAAATAGTCTGTGTAAAAAATTTTTTCATATGAAAATATTTTCACAGTTGTTTGCACTGTTACACAAAACAAGAATCGCCAGTGCTGTGCAATCGTGAAAAATCTTGTTTCGTTCCACTTTTTTTCATATGAAAACGTTTCGATATTTCATTACATTTTTTCACAGAACGCGAATCAAAAGTACTATGAAAACGTGAAAAAACTTTTCATTTCACCGTTTCACAAAACGAGAATTGACCCTCAGGTAATGTAATTTTAAAAAATATTTCAAATATTTTTCAAAAAAATTTCAAAACATTTTTATTAATTTGCATTTAGTTTAGAATTTATATAGCTACCTCGCACATGTCCTAAATATAATTATTTAAATTGTATATTTTCTTTTTAAGCTATAAAAAGCGTGATTTCAATTGTATCACACCTTTTTTAATTAAAAATCTGAGATTCCAATACCACATAAAGTCTTAACTGGAATCCTCATAGCCTGTTCCTCGATCTCGAACGAAAAACTAGTCGAACGAAAGCAAGTCACTCGAATTCGAATCAATTTGGGTTTCTCTATTTCGAAAGCCTTCGATCGACTTGACTTACGTGTGTCAATTTTTGTTTCTTACGCATTTACAAATCACAGAGATGCCAGATCATATATTTTGAGCATTTGTTACAATTTTCTTTAAAAGTAGCAAAAATACTACTAAACTGCTTAAAGACAAAAACAACCCTGTTTAACAGTGATCAGCTGTATATGACAAATAACATACAAAAATAACAATAAAAAGATCAATTTTTATTTGGAAAGTGTGTTTATTTGTGAAAATTTTTGTTATCGATTAGTTGTGGGTGAAATTGTTGTTTGGAGAGCTTTTCTGTTGTCTGTTCGGTGCGGTCACTGCTCAAGTCCTTGTAAAATAAAAGATGTAAAATAAAAATGTAAATATGAGCTTCTTGGGCAAACGTAAGGCACAAACAACACACACATACCTTTTACCACTCAGCAACAGCGTAATAGGGGGTGAAACGGAGTTTAGTTTTCTGGTCAAATTTTCCTCCTATGCAGAAAATTTGTTTGCTCCGAACACCAGAGTCCTTCTGGCAAAATCAGGCCTTTCTTCAATATAAAATACAAGCGTCTTCGGACGGTCCATTGTTGATTTTTTTTTTTAATTAAAATTTAAAATTCTTAATAAACTATAAATATTTGTATTATTTTCAACTTACTTTTTGTTATCAATTGCTTTTTTTACTTCATTTTGCTTTTAAAAATATCAAATATATATTTACTCGACAAAAAAATAGCAAGTGACTGATTTTGACATTTGCGTTCGAGCTGTTCGAAATAGAGAAACCAAATTTTGTATGAAAACAGTTACGTTTTCATTCGACTTGTCGTTCGAGTCATCGTTCGCATAGAAATAGAGTTAGTGAAACCCAAATCAGTTTTCTTTCGACTAGAAAGCGAGCGAACGTGTTCTTTCGAAATAGAGGAACAGGCTATCAAAATTTCAGAATTATGAGTTTTTTTATATCAAAATATATGTATTTAAACTTGAAAATATTTAATTAACAACTTAAAGTAGTGTTATATATATTACCTATAAATATATTTTTACTTTATATTTTTGAGTGTACTGATTTTTTTTTATAAAATATACTATTAATTTTTAAATATTCCATACAAATTTAGGTAGATATAGACTTGCTATTAAGCTGCTTAGAAATTAAGAATTTATAAATATGCTGCCATGTCTTTTAAAATCTTGTTTTTTCTCTTTTAAATGTAAACAAACATATTTGTCATTAACATATTTCAAAATATATGAATCAGAAAAATCAACTTAAAACTTTTAAATTATTTTCATATAAAATCCCAAAAAAGGAAGAGCTTGCTGTTTTCCTTTTCAAGGATGCAGATTGTAAGCAGCTTACCCCTTCCCCTTACAATGATGCTGATTGATTGCAGAAAATGTGATATTATTAATTTCAAACGACCTATAATTTTGGTGTTCTTGCCCATCAAAAACATGGCATCAACTTCTTACTCGCTTAAGACAAAAAATTTTTAAAATGTGAACTTTCCCATTTATTACCTAATTAAAATCAAAAAAATACAGATAATGCATTAAACATGCCAACAAAATATATTGAAATTTAATCTATATTTTCTGTAAAACCAAAAGTCAGTTATCCGCTAAAAACCAAAATTATAAAAAAATATATATTGAATATATATTGAAATAAAAAAGTCTTCCCCCGTAGTGTACACCCTACAAACCCTAAATATTTCCGATATTAACCTTGTTATAGATATTTAAAACTTTTATGTAGTAGAAATGACATTTATATATTTAACTTTTTAAGCACAAAAGTGCATTTGGTGTTCTAATTGTGTAGCACCAAATGTACTATACAGTCGCGGATCCAGGGGGGGGATCGGGGGACTTAAAAAACAAGCATTTGCAAGATATATCACACAGAAAATATATCATTAATTTATCTTTTAGAAGACAGTCAAAGTAGTATTTTGAACTTTTCTACTTTTTATCAGTTTGAGGATAAATCGCCGGCATTATCTTATACAATACAAATGTGGAATGGTATTCGTATTGGCATGTTTACTGCACAGAAAAAATTAAATTGTGTATTCAATTATTTTTTTCGTAATACCATTTTATTTTTGTAGTGTCACTAACAATTAATAGCCTTGGCTGTATGTATATTTATTTATTTGTTTCAGTCTATGGATACAAAATTATCCTTACAGACTAGCAACTTATTACAAAAGTAAATAACTTAAAGTAATTTATTTAATAAAGCTTTAAACTGAGAGTGAGGTAAACTAATATCTAATTAATTACAATAATTATTAAATAATCTCAAAGCTTTAGTTAGAGGTTCATTTAATTCATAATTAGTTCTATGAATATCAATAAAAAATAATTTATCTATATTCCTTAAAGATCTAGGGGGAACATATATTTTTATTAAGTGTAATAAATCAGGTGAATCAATTACACCACAAATAATGCCATGCACAAATGATAATGCAGAAATATTCCTACGAGTTTCCAGAGTTTTTAAATATATAAAATCACATTTATCAACATATGTGGGAATACTAAATGTTAGAACAGAAGTTGAAGTATTCGAAGTTGAAACATTCAATAAAGGAACAAATCTATGTTGCGAGATTGTACTTTCAGCAGATTTAGTTTTGCTTCGAGTTCTTCTATTGTTGAACTTATTATAGCAAAGCCTTCTTGGGAATCCAGAATTGAATATTTTTTCTTATCTTAGCGCCTGCTGCGTCGACTTGAACTTTTTGCTGTGGGGGAAATAGGTGGTGCAAATTCCAAAAAGTTACCAAAATATGTGCTTCTGCCAAATAAAATACGAAACGGAATTATTAAAAAAATACAAAAAAAATAATTTTACTAAATGTACCTTCATTACATCTGTCAATATTGCTCAGTTGTTTTGAAACAAATGAATTTGTAACTTTTGTTTTCAAAAAGACCAACATTTTGTCACAGTATTGTGACCATCTGTGATGCAAAAGTCAATGTCTTCCTATTGTATAAAGATTAAAAAAAAATCAAAACCAGCCTGTTTTTAAAGTTTTAAATCTTACCAACTGAAAGCCAGATGGTTTGATATATTCTGGCCATAATTTGAACACTTCAGCAGTGTCTTTAGATTCCGCAATTTGTTTAAAGCGAAGCGGTGCGGTTTTTCGCCAAAATAAATCAAGTTCGCTAGCAGTTATGTTTCCGCTTTTAATTTGCTGGATGTAAAACAAATAATTTTCTTCGGATTCTAGAAAATAAATAAAAACGTTTTAGGTGAGTGTTGCATGTAACTCTTAATAAATTTACCTGATTCTATAACCTCTTCTGGAGAGCTTTTGTACTTTTTGAAGATATCTTTTGAAAGCCTTTTCATATAAGCTAGTTTATTATATATTTTCCCCCGCTTACCGTGCGAATAGAAATCCTGAAAATAGCTTATGATACTTTTTTCTAGAGAACCTTTTGTCATTTAATACTTACTATCTTTTCAGTAGGAAAAATTAAACAGATTTCTTTTTCCATTTCAATGCAATCTGAAATACTACACTCAATGCCTTTTGCTTCTACGTATTTGGTTATGGTGCTGATTAAAATATTTCTTTGCTCCTCGTGCAATATATTTTTATTTTCATAAAATGCTAGGATTTCTTTTCCATTATAAGTGCTTTTTAAAATTTCCAAAACTGAGACCTTTTTAGGTTTCCAGCCAGGGCATGAGGAGTTGGAGGAGGAACACGGCTCTGTTGTAGTATATTCTATCTGATTTTTAAATTTTTCAGACTCATTGTTGCTAACACTTATATTTTGCCATCTTTCCAAATTTTTTTCAAATACCGCCTGATCACCAATTGGAAAATCTGCTATAAGTTTTTCAATATGAGTGGGCTTAAGTATTTTTAAAACTTCTACTGTTATGTGTTGTTCTGAAAAGAAAATAAAAAATTATACATTTATGATTGCGTTTTCAGTTACATACTATCAGATTAATGTATAATGAAAATTTGGCATGAAGTTAGCATAAGTGACGAAATTGAACTAGATATTACTGAGTTTTTAATATATTTTGAAATTGGAAATTACCGTAGAATACAGTCATGAAACTCGACTAAAATATACAGTAATTTTTGATGTCAAATTGTGTAGAAAAGCTAATAAAACTCCACTTAGATTTCGTCACTTATGGAAAGTTAATGACAAATTTTCATTATACATAAGGCTGAATACATACATGGTTTTAACTGTGTAAGCTAAAAAAACTTCATCCCATTTGGATGATTTTTCAGGATCACACGGAAAGCTGTAATAAAAGTTAC
Source organism: Eustalomyia histrio (assembly GCA_949748255.1). Lineage (NCBI taxonomy): Eukaryota > Metazoa > Arthropoda > Insecta > Diptera > Anthomyiidae > Eustalomyia > Eustalomyia histrio. The sequence goes on from OX456523.1 coordinate 117,255,309, forward strand.
AAACCGAATGCCTGTTTGATTTGGACCCCAGTGGGTTATTTATACCGAAATCGTCCGAATAAAGAAAGTACGGAATTAAAATTTCTTTCGGGTATAAACTTTTTTTCTGTTTCCATAATTTTCCTTGAACAAAATTTGTCAGTTTTTTGTCTTGTTCCAAATCTTGTATGTTTTGCAACATTTTTTCGAGATAATCATTTTGTTCGAATAATTTTTGAAACTGAAATTCAAGTGGCATAATTACACCATTAGATTTGCGATTATTATTCATAACAAAAGGCTTGAGGGCTAACTATATTATACTTTTGCTAACTTAAGCTACTGTCAAAATTAATGAAAACTCTGTCAAATGCTTAATCAACTTATTGAAGACTTTTGGGTGGCTACAATGTACTTTTTAAACTTAAATACTTACTACACTTAGTTGCAAATATTTGTACTTTTGCAAAAACTGTTTTCTTCTTATATTTCTAAAATATATGTCTCTTCGAAAATCATTTTGTTCGAATAATTTTTGAAACTGAAATTCAAGTGGCATAATTACACCATTAGATTTGGGATTATTATTCATAACAAAAGGCTTGAGGGCTAACTATATTATACTTTTGCTAACTTAAGCTACTGTCAAAATTAATGAAAAGTCTGTCAAATGCTTAATCAACTTATTGAAGACCTTTGGGTGGCTACAATGTACTTTTTAGACTTAAATACTTACTACACTTAGTTGCAAATATTTGTACTTTTGCAAAAACTGTTTTCTTCTTATATTTCCAAAATATATGTATCTTTTCGAAAAATATTATTTAATGTGTTCAATTTATAATTTTTTTACAATTAACAAGTAAATCTATATTAATTTTTAATAATTTAAAAAAACAAATGAAAACATAAATAAAAAAGTATTAAAAAATGCAACAGTGCTTGCAAATACAAAACCCACCCCTTTTGTTATACATGCACGTATGTTTTTTTTTAACATTTTCAATTAAATTTTCTATAAAAATATTTTCCGCGTACATTGCAATTTGTTTTTTTTTTTCATAAACAGTTTTTCTAAAAACATATGATTCCTTAAGTAAAGTGCGGTCAGTTTCGCTGTTTACTTAAGCAAATGACACTTGACGAAACTTAACGAAAAGTTTGTTAAGTACAATATAGTCGTCATACACATTTGATTACATGTATTCGCACATTTGCTTAAGCTAGAAAAAGTATAATATAGTTAGCTCTTTGACATTTCCAATAAGATTCTTCTCAAATAAACTTTTATTTAGTTTGAAATCAGAATCGCAGTTATCAAAAATAAGTCTAATTTCACGTAACAAATTAGTAAAACAATTGATTTGGCCTGCAGCTTGCTCAATCAGGTCTATTATGGGATTAATTAATTCCTTTAATAAATGTTTTATTCTGTTGATATCTGACCGAGCCAAATTATTTAATGAATACAATTTAATAAGAAATTTTAATAACAAATCTTGAATTCCTGCGAGTTTAACTCCCGTTCTCTTTTCAAATGGTTCATCACCACAATCCATTTCTTCTGCTTTTTCAATACTAATTGTTTGGTTTTGAACACTGTCATGCTCGATTCCATGATTTTCTGAACAATTTGAATGTGGAGTGGATGTTGTAAGTTTGTCATTAAAATGTTTAATAACATGACGTTGAAAAGAACGTTTGTGCTGAAACTTCTGAACGCAGTTTATAAAAGTACATACATAAAATATTTTCGGCTGAAGACCACATTTGCATAAATGTGTAAACAATTTTTGTGGCACGTTGAATGAATTTTCACATAAAAAGCCTTTTATTTCCATTATAGTTTTAATTTTTAAGTTTTTCTCTAGCATTTAAAAGACTAGCGCGATTTCAATACAATCACATATATAATTTAATTGTTTCAACAGTTAAGTAAAAAACAAAACTAAAGTTTGGAACAAATGTAGTTTACGAAAGCTGATCTAAACAAAAAAAATTATCTCAGGTGATAGATATGGACCAACAAAATTTTTATAGTTCTTTTTTGATGTTCTTAATAATATAGCACTCACGCTTTTTATTTTATAAACACTTTAATTTTGTAAACACTTTAATTTTATAAACACTTTTATTTTATTTTATAAATACTTTTATACACTTTTACTGCTTTGACAACTTTTTAACGAATGGACAAACAAATTCTTCTTCAATTCTAAATAAAAAACGAATTGGTTTTGGTATACCAACATTTTTGTACCGTTATATTTTTTGCACCAAAAATTCATAAAATACAATTAAAGATGCAGACGTCAAACGTTTAAAGTAAACTCTTGCATTAGTTTCATAAGATAAATTAGAAAGCCGCATTTCGCCTAAGCATGAATTAAAAACTCACATTAAAGTTGTGTTTGTTCTATAGTTACCCTGTAGGAAATGTCGATAGTGAAACTGTACTAATTCACTATTGATTTTGTCACCAGTACTACTGTCTAATTATGCCTCAACCAACGCTTTCTGCTGTAGACATTTAACATGTGCGTGTCATTGCAAATCTACACAACTATTGACTAGGTGTTAACATTGGAACCAGAGTTTCACTAGTACCCCTGAACGAAATGTCGATAGTGAAACTGTACTGATTCATTATTGACTTTGTAACCAGTACTACTGACTAATTATGCCACAGATAACGCCCTCTGCTGTAGACATTAAACATGTGCTTGTCATTGCGAAACTACATAACTTTTGACTAGGTGTAGACATGGGAACTATAGATTCACTTAAACATTTAGTAATTCTAGTCTACACTTTTAGAACTTTTAACTAGACTTCCATACTAGAGTTATAATTTCACTAAAAATTGTTGCCGTTGTTATTTTTATACAAAATTGATTGTTTTTTCACAAGTCTTGTAATTTTTTTTGCTCATTATATATTTTGTTCAAATTTGTATATTTACCTTTTAAATTCATGTTTCTTTATATTTTTATTAAAAGCTTTAATTTTGCATGCAGCTATGCACATGTATTTTCAACAAAATAAAAAAAAAAAAAACAAGAACGACACAAGCACAGCTTTGCAGCTGCAAAAAAGGAATGTAAAAAGTACAGACGCTTTGTTGACATGCCACCAAAAATAGACGACAAAAGTGGTGACTTGTAGAGACTTGACCCCAGGCTTCCTACAGGGTATAGTTGCTAACAGACACTGTTGTAAAGAAACCAGAGCTGTAAAAGATTAAAGTGTTTTTGCTTCTTAGTTCAATATGAATAAAAAAGTTGTATTTGCACAAATTTTGTCTCCAATTAAAATTGATCTGAAATATTAATGTGTTCATATATTAAAAAAAAAAATAGTAAAATAAAATGTTAGGGCCTAGACAAAGAATTAAGAAAGCAGAAACGAAAAATGAAACCAATTTTATGCTCAATCGCTTAGCTAGTAATGGCAAAAATTTGCAAAAAAAAAAAAAATTGGTTCAGCAATATTCTACTCGAAAATTCACAAATTTTCCAGCTTATTTATCTTTATTTTTGCAATTTTTGAGTTGGAAAAGATTCAACGAAATCGATGTTAGAATTTTATATGATTGAACTTTAATGACTTTATGTAAACCAAATATTACTAGAATAAAAATTATTTTAAAAATATTCTTAAACATTTAAATTTACTAAACACATCAGTTTTGAATAATTCAAAGAATTTTGACCTTTGCATGCCTGATCAAAATCATCCCCCATTTTAATGATTTAATTTTGTGAGAATTTAAAATGTTAACAACACTGAGGTATAAAATGGGATAAAATTAAAAATCAAACAAAAGCATTAATAAAATCAAACACAAATATTAGTAGAATATGAAATCTGATGCAAATAAATGTTTGTTAAGAAAAAAAATGTGCATAATTTTGTCTGTGTGGGACACAACAGACTTTGTGACGTAAAATTTTTTTTAAACTTAATTAGTTATTTGAAATGTTAAGTGCCATATTGATGGTAATAGGATGGTAATAAGACTACAATTTGGTTTGAGCATGCGTTAATATATTATTATCATCTAGTAGTGAAATTCTAAAGCAGCAAATATAATTAACATCTCAAATGATAAAATGTGTTATTTTGTATTTTTACAATGAAGAAAATAATAATTTGTTTGTAAAAATAAAAGAGCGCAAAAATATTTTGATTTTGATGCAGGGTTGCCAATCGTAGTCTCTCTTGGATGTATGACAACAATTAGATAGGAGTAGTGAATCAATACAAATATCTTGGGGTAATCTTAACATAAAATCAGTCTTTCAAGAAACATCTTGAAACTGAACGTGTCTCGTCGAAAATTGCTATTAATGCCACTTGGTTATGCTATAATCACTGTCCAAAGGTCAACTTTTCGAAAAAATTTTTATACGACTGCAAAATCCCTCATTTTTTTTTTTGGTGCTCAGTTGTGGGGTTTTCTTAGATTTGATGAAGTGAAGAAATTGTTAAGATATTTTCTGAATAAAATGTTATACCTCCCAATGAATACTCCCAACTACATGTTACATATTGAAACGGGGTTACCTTCATTATATTTGGAAACCTTACAATATCATTTTATTTATTTTAGAAACGTTTTGAACCTTTCCATGTTAAGATTGCCTCGTTTGTTAGCTGAGAAAACCATTTGACAGAATATTTTCTGGTTTTCGCATTGGGGGTCTTTATTCTCCGAATAGGAGTTTACTTTGAACATGGTAATTTGGAGAAACAACATACGGCATCTTCACGATCGTATACTGAATAGATTGAGATCTTTGGAGTACGATAATTTTGTAGCTTGTGTTAGAATCTTGCGTTTGGGTATCCTGTATTAGAATATGATATTTCACAGTACTTCCGCGACAATACTTCGGCTTTCCTAGTGAGTTTGATTATAAAAATAAGGGGAGGCTTATAAAATTTAAATAAACGTTTCTTCTATGAAGGGCCCATCAAAAACAGGGTTTCAACTACTTACAAAGCTATTTACTCGCTAAATTAATTTTGTTCGCGATGTCCTAAAAGTAATGAGTGGTCATTACATACTAACTTACAAAAAACACAAAGTAATGGCTGGTCATTAACCTCTCGCTTACGACCATCCAAAAAATAATGAGTACCCATTACTTTTTAGACATCGCGAACAAAAGTAATTAGGCGAGTAAATAAGCTGGTAAGCAGTTGATACCATGTTTTTGCTGTGGGGCATTAAATTTATGTTTATTGTGCAATTATAATGAACATGAAAACATATATCATTTAATAGGCAGATGCTCAATTTTTTCTGACTATCGTTTCACTTTCTTTGGGAAAAGATTCCTCACGAGTGATGAAGGTTTTAAATTATTGAAAAGCGAAAATAACATGCTCTTATATAAATTTTTATCGTGTTTACGATATCATATTTTAAAACTTTAGTGATATCGTTTACGATATTCACAAGAGATATCACATTTTTGAACCTTTATGTCAACGGCAACAAACATGGGTATGTTTTGCGTTTTCAAAACGCTGTAGCTCTGAACTGGATAATCGGATCGACTTGAAATATATTAGCTAAAACTGTTTACTCAAAAGTCCCAATATTGGTTAGGATTGGATCATCTGTTTGGAAGATAAAGCCCATTTACAAAGTTTCACCCTTACGTCAACAGCAGTCATACCTGGGTATGTATAGTAAAACGCATGCAAATATGATGATATAATTGAAAAGTATAGTTTATTTTGAGTTAATTTTTGTAATTATTATTGAAAAAATATAAAAAAAAACTTCTTATGGTATAAAAATTGTTAAATACTATAAACAAAATATTAAAAAAACTACGAAAAAAATTCAAAATTATTGAAATTCAAATGCATCTATCGCATTGCGGCAAGTCTTTGGAATGCTCTGAGCACACTGGTTTGTTGCATAATGTGCATGCGATGTAGGAATTCCCCTTTACTTTTAGGCGGCCTGTACTATCACGTTCCTCCGCTTCATGTGATCCAGCATCCATAACTCCGATGTGCCCAACTTTTATGGCTTCGATGCCGTTGCGCGTTGAAAAAACTCTGGTTATTCTGCTGTTATGTCGCATATTTCGTCTAACATTATAATTTGGAACGTTTCTGCAATGGTCAAACCTTGCGTTGCCCGTACTGGTCCAGAGTGTGCACTTCTTAGAATTTAGTGCGTACGGAATCTTACAGGTTGTGGTTGTATCGAAGACCAAACATTACCATCTCTGGCAGTAAAACATTCGCCAGTTTCAATTGGTGCATTTTCAAGTTCTTCATCAGAATTGCTGTCGTCCTCTGGGTCGTATTCTGGTAACGCGGGTTCTCCAACGTCTGAGTCATCACGACCAATATCACCTACACATTCACCTAAAGCCTCGTCACCAACTATTGAATCATGGTCACTTATTTCTTCTTGGATCTCTTCAAGCAATTGTTGCTTGTTGTTCTTCGTACGAAAGTGGCTTACTTCACGACAACTAATGTCGTGGAGTAAGCCATTCACCATCTGCCATTTCAGTTTTATTATTTGTTTTTTATTTTCACAAAATAAACGGAAACTTCGTGTCACAAACGTAAACTAAATTTGGTGACGAGACTACAAAGAATGAAATTTCTGCATCAACACATGTTTCTACCTATATATATGTTTGCGTGAGGGCAAAATATGGAAATAAAAGAAAAAACAATTTCGAATGCTTGATAAAAAGATCTCAGATTTTATTTATATTAAAGTTTTTATAATTGCCGTCGGTGACGAAGAGCAGATTAGGTATTTAAAAAACGAATGAATATTTCAAAACAAGAAGACTACTTATCTATAGTGATGAGCAACAATGTTTAATACCTGTTAACGGTTTTACTCGCTAGATTCTGTGTAAAACCTCCCAACAAAGTTGTACAAAGAGCGGAGTAATATTGAGATCCTAACAGACCATTAACCCACCAAAGGCAAAAGTGCCGAAAAATACTCGGACACAAAATTAATGATTTGTAATTAAACATTGCCGGCCACCTTTCAACATCCAGGTTCCAGTAGGAACCACGTAGAAAATTTATTTATAAATGTTTCTTTAAAAGCTAAGTTAAGTGGGCCAGTAGGGACCCTGTAGAGAAAAGAAACAAATCATAGAATATTAATAACCTGGGTCAGTAGGGACCCCGTAGACTTTAAACTTATTACAATTTAAATAAGTATTTTTAGGGACCCCAGAAATAAAAAAGTGTAGTGGGTCAGGAAGGACCCCGAAACGGCCAGTAAGGACAGATTAATTAAATAATGAGTATTTAATCTCTAAAACGGATAGAGGACAGAAATTACCTATCCGAAGATGGTATATTGGGCCATAGGAAGACCTGGACTCGAAAAAACCTGAGGATTAACCTCGGGTCTCAAAACGCGACCTTACCAGAATTGTTGAAGGTGGATCGGCGAGTTCGATGCCTGAAAAATGTTGCCTTCTAGCGTCAGGGACCGCCTCTAAGGTGTCTTGATCCCTCCCATCCCCTGGACCTTTGCTGTGACCACAATGCTCTGGCCCGAGTCATGTATTGAACCGATCGTTAAACGGCAGTAGCTATCCTTGTCCGATCTCGACATAGGTAAGCGTTACTGGTGAGCCATCGACTCACACAAATAACTTACGCTACAACAGGGGTCGAGAACAGCGCGAACAGAATTAGCTATACCAGGCACTTGTAACTTGACCTAACGAGGGGACAAAGTCACCATATGCCGTATAGGCATCGGAGTAGCACGGGACACAGATGGACTTGGACGGTGTTCATGTCTCTGATCGGTCGTCTTTGCAGAACCTGAAGACTGAGGTACCGCGTGCAAAATTGAGTGGTGATTACCCTGGCAGTGCCGGCACTTAGAAGTGCTCGGGAAAGTTTTGACCACGTGTGAATGTGCCAAGTATCGGGAGCAATAACGATGCAGGATGACCACGCGAAGGCGGCGCACATAACTCATGCCACGAAAGACACGACATAATCGCAACGGGTGGTGTCGTTTGCAGATCCTACACTGATCTGATTCATCAGCGCAAACGACTGGCATCGAGGTGGTCGCAGAATTCGAGCCCGAGGCTTTGGATGAGGTGGTTTCCGTAGAAGGCACAGGATCAGTAATCTCCATTGCATCCTCATAGTCGAGCAAACCATCATCGAAAAGATTTGGTAGTGCAGCCATGTTGCCATGCGACAACAGAGATAAAGATAAAATAGCGAGAAAATAAAAGTGAATTAGTCAGAATGACCAGTTTTGTAATCGATCGCTTTCCAACCCCGTTTGAGGTACATATATCCATAACCCTTACATGCATCCAGGATAAACTTTAATGACCCTGCCCAATCACCACGATGTAGGTGGTAATTGCTCGTGTCTTACTACTACCAAGTTGTTTACCTGAAGATCGCGTTGCGGATTTTGCCATTTATATCGCTTATGTAAGCTCGTTAAATACTCTTCTTTCCACCGACGGCAAAATAGTTGAGCAAGTGCCTTCATTTTCCGAAATCGATTAACTAAACTCAAAGGGGGTCGTGTATCGCAGGCTCAGAAGAGTCCAGAATTGGAGAACTAATCAAAAAATGACCAGGAGTCTGTAATAGGACAAAGAGGGCGCGAGTTTAAGCAAGCTTCAATTCGGGAAAGTACCGTAGAGAATTCCTCAAATGTATATTTAAAAGCTTGTGCCTCTTTCCTAAAATTTAGTTTAAAACTCTTAACACCGGCTTCCCAAAGACCGCCCATATGAGGAGCCCCAGCTGGGATAAAACGCCATGACAGACCCTGTACGTTGTACGCCGTACACAACGTTGATTGACTATCTTTTATAAAAGCTTAAAAAATTTGTTCCGTTCCTCTTCTTGAAATAAATCTGTGAAAAGCTGCTAAAAAGGAAGCAGTAGATAAGTCAGAAGTTGCCTCTAAATGAATCGCTTTCGTAGAAAAGCAAACAAATAAACAAACGTAGCCTTTAGTTATCTTACGATCCCTACCAGTGAAACTCTTGATATCAAAGGGGCCTGCGAAGTCAATACCAGTAGTAGTGAAAGGCCTATCGATAGTGCTTGGTTCACTAGGAGGAATTTCCATAATCTGAACACAAGATCTTTTCCGGTCAATAATGCACCATTTGCACCTACTGACGACTCCACGAATTTTAGACTTTAATTGTGGGATCCAATATTCAATGCGAAGTATTCGCAACATTAACTGATTTCCACCGTGAATGAATATGGCAAAATTTTAAGATGCCTATTTGTGTATAAAAGAGACGGCTATTTAACTAAACAACCATTAATTCTAATGACGCCATCCTTATCAACAAAGGGATTTATTGGTATAAGCGAACATATCGAACATAAAGGTTTTTTCTCCAAGAGACATTTAAATACATCAGCGAAATAGTATTTTTGATCTACAATGGCCAAACGCAATTTGGTTCTTTTCACCTCAAGACTAGAAAGCGTTTGATCAACATACTGATTAAGTTTAATATCAATTTCACTTACCACTGTTTTCAAATGTTCAGCACCGCAAAGTTCAAGTCGCGGTAAAGAAATTGATTTAAAAGGAGCTACTTTAGTCCTCGCCAAAGGTTATTGCTGAAGGGAAGATTCGGTCCTAAGTTACTGTCCCAAGACACTTAACCTAGATGATCCTAACGAAAGAGTTTTAGGAAATTCGGGTTTAAAAGACAGAGACACAATTTATCTACCCTCAGGGGTGCGACGAGTAGTCGCTTTGTAATTTTCGTAAGAATATTTGTAAAAAGAAGATACATTTTTCGTTTTTGGAGTCACCCCAAGTTCCCAGAAACGAAGAAGATTCTTATTAAGATTTTCTTCTTCTGAAAAGTCTACATGAGTAGAATAGACTTGAACTTGAGGTTGCACTAGTGGACCAGAAATAATCCAGCCGAAAACCGTGTTTAGAGTTCTCAAAGAACCCAAAATATCCCGAGGAAGGTCCTTTACGATAGTTCAAGGATACAGTTCAGAACCTTTCAAAAGGTCGACTGTAATAGAAATTAGAATCAGCCAAACTAAGATTTGGCAGATTTTCCCTTATATTTGAAGGGACCTTAAAAGGCGGAATATTTCCAGAAACATTGGTCAACACAAGAGGTAAGGCCTCTAATGAAAAAGCTGAATTAATAGGAGAGCCAACTTTTGCCGATCAAAGTTTTTTCGTCGAAGTCGAGATTAATTCCACACCTGAAACGCCGACCTTCGCAGAAAGCGTCGGAAGTTTCAAACGATTCACTAAACGTTCCGAAATAAACGAAGTTTCGGTGGCGGGATCAATAAGTGCGCGGGCAGGGTACGTAATACCCTGGTGAGCAATGTAATTCATAACCGTTTCTAAAAGCACACTTCCCAAGAAACATTTTTACGGACTCTCCGATAGGTACGGATTCATGAATCCTGCTTCCACTGTACGGTTACGGTCCGAAAATACGTATCCGTCAAAGCTTGTACGTAAACGGAACACTAGCGGGCCATATCATTGAATTTTCGAAAACAATACGTTTTGACCCCGTTTTGGTGTATCCGTTCCTGTGCCGTCAAATACGGGCCACTGTTTTTCATCAGTTTTTCTTCCATTGCTTTTGGATCAAAAACTAATACTTAAATATCCATGAGGTAAATATTTATGAAGTTTAAAACAGTTTTGCGATGATGTTTGCAAATTTATGTAGATTTGCAAATAAAAATATTGCCTGACAGTTTATAATAGATTTTGTGAAAAAAATTGCTATTTACATTATCTGCTTCATCATATCGTAAGTGCCGCAATTTAAACCAAAATTAAATTTTTGTTTTATTTTTTTCATGATTTTTAATGGGCCACAATCGCAGTGATAGGTGGATGCTTATTGTGCTGAAGATAAATATGGTATTTGTTTGTAATTTTGTTTGGTATTTGTTGTATTTAATTTGTAAGTTTTGTTATTTTTTTAAATATCTTTAAAAATAAATTTAAAGAGAAAAAAATAAAAATTTGCTATTAAAAATTAAAATAATATGCCTTTACACAAATCCGTTTTTTGTTGAAAAAACGGTACGAATATGGACCAAATACGGATCCGTAAACGTTCCGACATTAACGGACTTTTAACGGACAACTCCGTTTTCCATCCGATATATCAGTCCGTTAACGGTCCGTTATTGACGGAATTTTAACGGATTCGAATCAGTTTCGATGTTCCTTAAAATCCGTTTTCTGGTCTGTTTACGGATCCAGAAAACGGTGCGTAAACGGAGTTGGATTTCGTTCATGACGGTACGTAAACTCTACGTATTGTTTGTTGGGTTCTATTAACAGAAGCATGAAATACCTGTCTATTAAGAGGCAATGTGGAATTACCGCCATTAGAAGTGGACTGTATATTTAAATCAATCTGGCACTGGGAAGACGAGGAGCTTTACCCGAACCAGCAGCCGAATTAGAAGAAGTATTCTTCAGAGTTGATGCCTCACCAGCAGCGTAATCGCGATGCAACAAAGTGTGATGCCGTTTATTGCACTTTGAACAACTATGAATGCTGTTGCAATCTTTAGCTTCATGTGCCCTTGAGAGACAATTGACACAACAATGAAACTTCTTTACATTTGCTGATAGCAACCGATAAACTTTTAAATCGAGGGCAAGAGCCCAAAAAATGCACCTGATTTTTCACAAAACGCGTAAAGTGTTTGTAAAGGAGGAAGCCGCAGTATGATGCGATTTAACCTTCAATTCAGCGGACCTATTCGAAAGATGTCAGAAAGCGATCTAAATCACTCCAGAGGGACAACGCCTTTTTATTCCTAACGGACTGTTCCTGTCACCGTTGAATACACATAAAAACGATTATATGCGAACTTAAATCCCCGGTCGCGGAAATGTCTAAAGCAGACAAGGCAGAAAGACAAACGCTTATACCGCGATGTAAATTTTTAAGCCCTCATCCAGTTCCTTGTCAAGGATCGGAAGGTCGAAAAGCATAATGAGCTGGTGGCTCACCAGTCGACGTAAATTCTTGTATTTGTCCCATAAACTTTTAAAGGCAATATCGAAGCCTTTATTCGTAAGCGACGCTTTTGAAACAAGTTCCCGTGCATCGCCACATGTTTTCTCCAAGTTATTTATGTAAACCGCTGTAAAAACATCGCGAAAAGTGGGGCAAGAAATAACTTTACTGTCAAAAAGAGGTATATTGCACGCGGAATATTAAAATTGTGGCAAAAATCATCCTAGTTGACCGGTAAAACCGGAGACTGATTGCCGGTTTTCATGGTATCTGTGTTTCGCGGTTTGAAATTATACAATTTTATGTTAATAGCTGCTAAACTATTGGCGTACGCAAAATACGAAAATTCAGAAAACCCACGAAAAAATCCGAAAAAATACGAATATTTACGAAGAAAATCAAAATACTTTTCAAATTTCGCAATAATGCGATCGAAAATTTGAAAAGAAATAATCCCAAAATTATTTCAAATTAAAAAACACAAACTCAATAAAACGGACAGTAGGGTGGTTATACGCAGTTTAATAAAGCAATAACAACAAAGAGTATGAAGCTGTTAAATTGTTTTTGAACAACACAGTTTGTGTGTTTGTATATTTAAATCGAAGGAAAAGCACAAGAAAACAGACAAAAATTAAAACTACTTGTCTGTATGTACGTATGTATATTACAATTTAAAAAAGGTTAATATTTAATAGGAAACAAATCACTTTTAAACAACCCGACGGCTTTTTGCAAGAATAAAAAAATTAAACTTTACTTTATATTTATGTCTTTAAAACTTAATTTTAATTTCTTATTTATTTAATTTTATGTAATAAAACACAATTATTTTTATAAATTTTTAGGCAAAAAAATAATAATGTCCGTCCGTGTAAATAAACTCACGATACCAAAGAGAATTTAATGAAAACAATTGTTGAAATGCAATAAAAACAAGGGTTGTAAAGCGATCTTAAAACAGCATAAACCAAGGTATCAAAAGAAAAAGTTTTCATGTTGTATTTAATTTTATTAAATTAATAGCTTTTAATTGCTATTTCCAAAGCAGCAAAATAGAGGCTGCGGGAGAATTAAAATGTAGGGGAAATTAATTTGTGTTTTCCAGACTTTTAAAAACAATATCCTGCTCGTAGGATCAAAATATGAAAATAACAGAAAAAACAGTTTCGAATATTTGAGAAAAAGATCTCAAATTTAATTTATATTAAAAATTTTATATATTACCATCGGTGACAAAGAGCACAGCAAGTATTCAAAAAAAAAAAAAACGAATGAATATCCCAAAACAAGGAGACTACTACAAAGCATTAACCTACCAAAGGCAAAGGTGCCGAAAAATACTCGGACACAAAATTAATGATTTGTAATTAAACAATATATGTATATATATATATATATATATATATATATATATATATATATATATATATATATATTAGGGCGGGTCGATTTGTAGGGAGTGAAAAAATTCACCAATTTCCCTATGATTTCCGTATTCTATGGGTTATTCCATGAAAATTTGCCGAAGGAACCATACCTCTATCGTTAAAATCGAGTCCCCTACTTTTTGTTGGTAGATTTTTTCCCAAATTGACGTTCGTATGAAATATTACCTACACGTTAACATCCATAACTCAAAAACTATCGATCGGCGCGTTGGAAAGGTGAGCTCATTTTGATAAATTTACAAAAAAAAATCTCCAACATTGGTCCAACGGTTCAAAAGTTACGGGCATTTTTGTCCAAATTTTGGGCCTTTTTCCATTTTTTTCATGATTTTGTCCAAGAATATTACTTTCATGGCCATTTTTTTGGCTCAATCCATTATTTAATTCAATTTACAATTCAAAACGAAGAGTTTAAGCCCAAATTTATCGAATTCGGTTGATTAATTCATGCGATATTGCTAAAACAAAATAACACATAAAACCAACTTTTTGATTTTTTTTTCCCTTTTAATTTTTTTTTCTACAAAAATTCAAATTAAGAGATAATAAAGTATCTATCAACCTATTATCAAAAAAAAAATATTCAATTTGAGTGTAGTAAAAGACAAAATGTGAAAAAAAACATTATTTTTTCTGAAAGTCTTGTTTGCTTTCAAGTCTATCGTCATTTAAATCAATCATATTTGTATATTCCGTACAATTAAAGTTTATAAGAGATTTTTTATAAACTCTAAGTTCCGTTGGGTCGACAATATCTCTTCGGTAATGTAAAATCTTCTTTATAGCAATGTTTCGTTTTTCCATTCTATCATCAAACAACATAGATAGCAAGATATTTTCTGAGTGTGCAAAATATGGATTATCTTGAATTACTGTATTTACAACTCCAAGTAAATTCCGTGGTAAAAATCGTGTCCAAGTAATAAATTTAAAAAGTAATGTACTACCGTATGCGGCAGAGCTATAATACTTAACATTGAAATACATTGGCGTGTATACTTTTATTATAGCTTATTATAGCTTTATTTAGCTCTTGAATTGTTGCTGGCTTATCGGCGTACCCCTTTTCTTTCAAATAACCCCAAAGAAAGAAGTCCAACGGTGTCAAATCACATGATCTTGGCGGCAAATTGACATTGCCAGCACGTGAGATAACACCGCCATTGAATTTTTCGCGCAAAAGAGCCATTGTTTCGTTAGCTGTGTGGCAAGTGGCACCGTCCTGTTGAAAACACATATCGTCCAGGTGTCCATGAAGGTATAGTTTTTTAATTTTAATTTCCTTACAAAATTGTACACAAAAATTTCGCAGTACAACATTTTAAGAAAAATTGGATGCATCACGGTTGCGACTCATTATTTCTAATAGATCACCAATCTGCTATAGTTTAAGAAATATTTGCAAACATATTTTTCTAGGAAATTTAAATTTTTTATAAACTTTTTTCAAAAAATACAAAATTGAAATAATAGGGCTCTATTTTGTAACATTCAAATGACATTAAGTCTGCCCTTTAATTGGATATACATATTACAAATTTCACTTTTTTCACGAGTTCGTAAATAAATAATCTACAACCAAAATATGGTTCAAAATTTTGATTTGTACCTGCTTTAAAAAACAGTAATAATATAATAACTTTTATACCTCAAAAATAAGGAGTCCGCGACACAAAAGTATATAAACTGCATGTTTTGTAATCAATACCAACAAAGATTTTGTTAATTAAATTGTGAATTCCTAAAATATAATGGCCCGTAATCATAGTCCCGCACTAAAGTCGGTTTTTTTTAACGACTTTAAATTTAAAACCTATTATTACCTATTTCGCTATTATAGTCAGAATTAAAGCCAGTTTTAAGTTGAACCGGCTTTAAATGAGTATTACATCAAATGTGCCAAATGCTCGCATACATTTTGTACTAAAAATAAGCAAGTAGCAACATTGATCAGCTGATTTTATATTAGCTAAAAAAAAGAAAAGTGTATAAATAAAATATTTGCAATTGAAAAATGTGAAAAGGAAACACTTTTTAAAAAAGGACAGAAAAGTGTATTTTTATTAATAAAAGCATTGCAGTTCAAACATTTTTTCACACAAAAATTTTCTTGGCGAAAACAGCTGTTGTAAGTGTTGTTAAATTGGACACAACCAATTTCAGGTAGTTTTAATTTTAAAGCAGACATTAACGAATAAATTATACTTTTACTTGTCTATAGTTAGCAATATGCCAAAAAATTTACTTTTTTATTTTCAAGCTATGAGTGCCGAATGATTTTTAATGCTTCGGCTGTAGAGTCAGGTACCTTAAGGGCTAACTATATTATACTTTTGCTAACTTAAGCTACTGTCAAAAATTAACGAAAAGTCTGTCAAATGCTTAACCAACTAATTGGAGACTTTTGGGTGGCTACAATGACTTTTTAAACGTAAATACTTACTACACTTAGTTGCAAATATTTGTACGTTTGCAAAAACTGTTTTCTTCTTATTTTTCCAAAATATATGTATCTTTTCGAAAAATATTATTTAATGTGTTTAATTTATAAATATTTTACAATTAACAAGTAAATCTATATAAATTTTAAATAATTTAAAGAAACAAATGAAAACATAAATAAAA
The DNA here is from genome assembly GCA_949748255.1 of Eustalomyia histrio. Taxonomy (NCBI): domain Eukaryota; kingdom Metazoa; phylum Arthropoda; class Insecta; order Diptera; family Anthomyiidae; genus Eustalomyia; species Eustalomyia histrio. The sequence goes on from OX456523.1 coordinate 117,271,414, forward strand.
AAGTACTAAAAAATGCAACAGTGCTTGGAAATACAAAACCCACCCCTTTTGTTATACATGCACGTTTGTTTTTTAACATTTTAAATTATATTTTCTATAAATATATTTTCCGCGTACATTGAAATTGGTTTTTTTCATAAACAGTTTTTCTAAAAACACATAATTCCTTAAGTAAAGTGCGGTCAGTTTCGCTGTTTGCTTAAGCAAATGACACTTGACGAAACTTAACGAAAAGTTTGTTAAGAACAATATAATCATACACATTTGATTACATGTATTCGCACATTTGCTTAAGCTAGCAAAAGTATAATATAATAATGTTAAAAAAAAGCGAAAAAATGCGTTCTTCTCACCTACATTCACATATAACTTTTGAAGTAGGAATGTAATCTTCTAGCACCACCGCAGAATTTTTGATATTATAGTCATCAACAGCTATGTTGATTTTCAAAACATAATATTCAGCCCAATATGTGCCGTACAAAAAACATTAAAGCCTATAAAAATTAATTTTGGAATTGGAATAATGACAATTATTCCGTTGGAAATAGATTTCCGAGATTAGGCGCAGTCAAAGGGTTTTCTTACAAAAATTGGGGTCATTTGTGGACCTAGCCAGGAGTTATAGGGGTCAATCAACAGGTCTACCGGAGTTAAAACTTTTCTAGAACATAACAAGGAGATACAACCAGTAACCCCAAAAAACGTAATGGAAGATATTGGGTACCTAAATGTACCCTTGGTGTGATGGGGGGGGGGGGGGGGATGTACCTATTTATTACCCAATTAGGTAGATAAGGGGGCAAATGAAAGGGCTAATTTCGACGAATATACCGTCCATATAATCCAAGCACTTACCTCCCACTTGTGGGTCCCCTACAAATCGATTTCCGAGCTTTGTCAAGGTCAAAGGCCCTACCTATGAAAACTTGGGTAATTTGTGGACCCAGCCGGGAGTTATAAGGGTCAATCGACAGGTCCACCGGAGCTGAAACTTTCCCTAGAACATTCCAAGGGGGGGGGGGGGGGTGGGTAATGTACCCTATTTATTACCCAATCAGGGCAGGAGTGGGGGATAATTACGACGATTATTCTGTCCATGGGAACCAAGGACGTACCTTCCATAGGAGATCCGGAAATCGATATCCGAGATTAGGCGCAGTCAAGGGGTTTTCTTAGAAAAATTGGGGTCATTTGTGGACCTAGCCGGTAGTTATAGGGGTCAATCGACAGGTCTACCGGAGCCGAAACTTCCCCTATTAAAATAACTAAAATTTTATTCGCAAAACTAAAAATGTAAGTACGTAAAAAACTTTAATGATGAATTTAATACATATTTTAATATAAATTTGAAACTATTTCTTTATCTTATAGCTCTTTTCTTTCCCATTCAGTTATTTTTCAACCAATTCTCAACATTTTTTTGTTGGAAAGGTATTCAAATTACCAATATAGTTAGTACAAATAATTGCTGCTGGATGGCGCAAAATTAATTTTTATTGAGAAATGCATCAAAACACACTGTATTTGCAAATATTATAAGTTCATATGTTCAGCAAAAATACTCGCCAAAATATTTTGTACAACATCATTTAGTCGAATTCTGGAAATTTAAAGTTCAAAATTTAGATTTTCTTCAATAACATAAAAATAACGGAATTGTGAAAAAGTCGCGTAACGAAAGTTGCTGCTGAAGCCCTAAAGAACCATTTCCAACAATAAAAAAGTTCTTTTTTTTCGCAAAAAGTAGATTTTGGCATATTGCTATCTATAGTGGGCCTAAATTATATTTTTAAGAAAAGTCGACTTTAGAACTCCTAAAGTATACTTTATTTTAACTATGATTATGCGCCAATTATTTTAAAATATGCATGTTGAAAATCTTACTTTATTTCGTTTTACCATAGTAAATTCATACAGAACGAATTTAAAACAAAAATTTTATTAAGTTTGTATTTCAGATTGAATTTTCTTAAGGTTCTGATGTAAAGGCTGTGATTATTTTGATAAAAGTATTTAAGTAGGATGTGAACTAACATCATGTGTTAAAATTTTCAAACCCGATTAAGGAATTTTATAAGATTTACAAATTACAAAAATTAGTGAAGTTCTTACTTAAATTGAAGAATTATCCTACATCCTTCACCAAATCGAAATAAATTGACATGGTTTCAAAAGCTCATTATCCATGTCTTAAAACTATATTAAAAGTTATCTGTAGTTTCCTCAGGTACTTTAATAAATAAGAAAATTTGTGTTTGACGTATTACCTGGTAATAAGCAAGTTAATATTGTACCAACAGGTTTTGCTGGGGTGAACTATTATTGGGAATTTTTAAGCAATACTAGATTTTTACCTGTATAATCGTGCCATTTTACCATTATTTGACGCGCAATTTCACTTCGAATCAAAATTTTAAACATTTTCAAATCATTAATTTTGCTTGACAACATTCGTTGAACATTACATAACAAATCTCATCATCTAATAAATTTAAACAATATCCACCTCCAAACATGGTTGAAAGTACTTACAGCAATTTTTTTTAGAGTAATTGTTTGAAAAATTACCAAAATTAATATTTGACGAGTATGTAGTAAGCATTTTTTTAACTGAAGCATACACACACAAGTTAAACTAAACGGAAAACAAGCAAACGGTATATATATCCGGCAACAATAATTTTTTTTTAGCAAAATAAAAAACATAAAAATGAGAAGGCAACCTTTGGTGATGGCAATAGAGATAGTACAATATGATGACTTTACAATGAGCCTGTTGAATGTTGTATAATATAGACAAGCAAAACATTATCAGACTGAATACTAAAGAAACAAAAAAACACTAGGCTGTATTATGGTTAGAAAAAAAAGCAATAATAGTGATTGTTAGCCAGAAAATTTACAAGAAAAACAAAATTGATGTCGAAGAGCCAGAGCAAAATATATACATCTTTTTCTTAAACACGAAATACAAGTTTTGAAAATGTTGTTTGTTTTGCTGATTAATTTGAAAGACTCTTTTCATCTAGATAATCATAATTATATACAGTTATAGGCCAAAATGTTTTGTGAGATTTGGATCGTAACTCCCCTAGAAATCTTCTCTTTAGCCAAAAAAAAAACAGTGTACAATATAACAGTCCGATCTCTTTAGCCAAAAAATACAGTGTGCAAAAAACAGTCCGAAAGGCGTGGCTTATCCTCCCTAAAGTTGCTAAAATACCTCGTCCAAAATATCAAATTTCGTTAGATCTAATTATACCAGATATAATTAGATCTCAAAATTAAATATAGGTAGATCTGGCGATATATCCCCCCACCCAAAAAAAAAAAAAGATTTAGAAAATATAAAAATAATTAACATAATACACAACAGACTTTACGACGTGAAATATTTTTAAAATAAATTAGTTATTTAAAATGTTAAACGTCATCTTAATGGTAATAGTGACAACTATTTGGTTTGGGAATGCGTTAATCTCTTACTATCATCTAGTATTAAAATTCAAAAGCAACAAATATAATTAACATCTCAATGCTTTTAGTTTGAGAACTTGCTATTCCGAGGAAAATGTTTTCTCATTGGATATGTATATAACCTCCACCATATATGATGAAATCTCTGTGCTTATCCTTCCTCCATTCCAAACATACACTTAAGTTTTTAAAAACCGAACAATTTTTTTTCATTTAATTTAACGCCTTTTATCTTTTTCGAACGTTTTCTAAAAAAGGAATTACTCAGTATTGGGTTTAAAAATCAGAAAAACAACAAAATAATAAAAACGTTGGAAAAATATATATACCCAGGTGAAAATGTTCTATTTACTGCTAAGCGACTTGTGAAAAAATATGAGAAAATATGTTATGTATCAGTCGCTACTATAAAATTGTACTAAATTTGTGTGGGCAATTTAGAGGCACCTTTACATTTTCACAAGTTTTTTTAAACATGGACTGCACAAATAACACAATTTAAAGCATAGTTTTTGTCAAATACTCAATTTTGTTCCGGCTAATGGGGACTAGCTCTGGATCTGAATATGCCTAATGGAGAGAATGCACTTTCTGATGCGCCACGTATTGATAAATAGTTGCAACGAATGTTCTTTCTTTAAAAAACTGAAGTGTGTTTGACTAATAGAGAGAATACACCAAAGAAATTAATTTATTAAAGAAAGAACATGAGTTGTAACTATTTGTCAATAGATGGCCCATCAGAGGGTGCATTCTCCATTAGGAATATTTTGCTGCAGATCTAGTAGAGTATTATTGATTTTCTATTTTCTTCGTAACATAAATGAATATTTGCCAAAAACTATAAAAAATATGTTTTATGTGCATATTATACCTTAATTTTTTAAATCAATATTCATTTAGATGTTTAAGAGCACAATATTGCACTTTATTTATTTATTTTTCTATAAAAGAAAAAATTAACATAAATATACATTTGAAAAATTGACTTTAAAATTATGTAATAAGTCTACTAGCAACATCTGAATGCATTATAATTTAAAGTATGTAGTTAATTTAATATTTCTGGTAAATAAATTAATTGAAAGCCAAATTCAAGAATATATCGCCATGGGGCAGGATTCTGCGCCACCTATTCAATAGTAGCGGCACTAAAGCAATTATGCATTTTGCTCTTTCTTTATATATAAATTTCTTTGGACCTAGTAATGGGGCAGGGTATTGTTTTAGTTATCTCAGCGCCACCTATTCAAAAGTAGCGGCACTCAAGCAATTATGTATTTGGCTCATTCTTTAGATATAAATGTCTTTGGTTACAAAAACAAAAAATACATTTTATGGAATGAAACAAAAAAACAACAAAGCTTAACAGGAAATCCCAATCTGGTTTACTATGTCTCTTATAGTAGCCAAAGAATTGGAGATATTTGAACGAAAAATCCTAAAATGCATCGGAAAGAATTATGAAAATTTCATAAAACGATTTTCAAATAGTTACGTCTATGAAAATGCCGATGTTCTACCCTTCTGAAGGTACTCCATGTCGCTGCACGCCAGATTTGTTGAGAAACTTGCGCTACACGATAATATGCTTGTCAGCCAAATATACGAAAGCGAGAAAAACACCATCTGGGCTGGATCTACATATCTTTCTCTTGTCGGTATAATTAATTCTATATGAGCCCAGCCTCCGGCAATCATAGGGGCTGAAGATGATATACGTATATTCTAAATTTTGCATGAACTGTAATATGAATATGTTTTGTCAATTTATGTAACAGAACTTTTGTTATTTAGTTTTAGTAATGTTATTTATTTAGTTTAAAGAGCTAACTATATTATACTTTTGCTAGCTTAAGCAAATGTGCGAATACATGTAATCAAATGTGTATGACTATATTGTACTTAACAAACTTTTCGTTAAGTTTCGTCAAGTGTCATTTGCTTAAGCAAACAGCGAAACTGACCGCACTTTACTTAAGGAATCATGTGTTTTTAAAAAAAACTGTTTATGAAAAAAAAAAAACTGTTTATGAAAAAAAAAAACAAATTTCAATGTACGCGTAAAATATTTTGATAGAAAATTTAATTGAAAATGTTAAAAATCAAACGTGCATGTATAACAAAAGGGGTGGGTTTTGTATTTGTTTTTCGATTGAGATGCAAGCACTGTTGCATTTTTTAGTACTTTTTTATTTATGTTTTCATTTGTTTCTTTTAATTATTTAAAATTTATATAGATTTACTTGTTAATTGTAAAATATTTGTAAATTGAACACATTAAATAATATTTTTCGAATAGATACATATATTTTGGAAATATAAGAAGAAAACAGTTTTTGCAAAAGTACAAATATTTGCAACTAAGTGTAGTAAGTATTTAAGTTTAAAAAGTACATTGTAGCCACCCAAAAGTCTTCAATAAGTTGATTAAGCATTTGACAGACTTTTCGTTAATTTTTGACAGTAGCTTAAGTTAGCAAAAGTATAATATAGTTAGCCCTTTAGTAATCTTATTTACAGAGGTCTGCTCTGTTAGCGACTTTAACATTGTTGCTTTTTACGTTAACATAGTTATTTGAGTAACACACATTTAGCTCTAATAAGAAATGTAATCAAACAAGAAGAAGACTTAATAACATCTTTACTTACTTAACAGAAAAAAAATAGATACAGAAAAATTGTACAAATTTGTATGGAAAGTTTAGAGGTACCTTCACATTTTCACTCATAACTTTTGAACCGATTTTGCTCATTTTAAATACCAAACTGCTCGGAAGGATGTTCAATAATCTGGCGTCTTCGCGTCGTAATCGCCATTTCAACAGACAGACAGACAGACAGATAGACAGACGGACATCGCTAAATCGACTTAAAATTGCATAAGGATCACGAATATATATATATTACAAACGGAATGACAAACTGATATATACCCTCACCATATATGGTGGAGGGTATAAAAAAAACAAGTAAGAGCGGCTAAATTCGGCTATGCCGAATCTTATATACCCTTCACCATGGTTGGGAAAATAGTGAAGTTTATATATGGACATATATGGAATGGACAGATTTATATACGGACATCTTTAAGTGGAAATTTACCATTTAGTTTAGTGATAAAACTTGAACTCTGAAAGATTTATGGTTCCCGAAAATAGGTATTTTTTTGGGATTTGGTCATAACTACTTTCAGCAAATATGTTCTACTAAAGATTTTCGATCTTTGGATATATAAGATGTATCCATAGGTCATATTACATTTTAGTTTTTATAAAAATTTTGATGTTTTTAGCCCATTTATGGAGTATTTAATTACGGTCTTACCGTTCTTAAGATATAAATTAATCTATTTAGTGCCACGCCCAATTCAAGGATCCCGCCCACATTTGGTCAGATGTTGTGTATTGATCACCAAGATGCTTGTACCTTATTTGGAAACTTTTCCTCCTTCCGTTCTCCAATTATACAGAAAAGCTGACCAACATCGTTAAGACAACTGTGCTGGACGCATTTGTTTTGTTAAAAAAAATAAAAAAATAACAAAAAGTCTCAAGAAAATAAAAAAAAGTGTTAAAGAAATATAAAAATAAAAAAAGTTGAATAGACGGGGCTCGATCGCGCGACTAAAAGAAAAAAAATATTTGTGACAAAGCGCTTAGACCACTGAGCAAATCGTTAAAAGAAATCACTAGAACTGCATGTGTTTTATTTCTACAAAAAAGTTTGATTTAGCTGGCAAACTTGTATTTGGGATTTTATTTCGCTTTTTTATTTTTAATTTATTTAGCTTAATTTTAATAATATGGAGGAAAATAGTTTATAATTTTTTTTTTATAAATTATTATAAGTTATGACCTAAAATAGTTGCACTCAAAGGGAAATTATGTATAAAGTTTTCTTAATATATGACAAAATGGTTTAAAAATCTGTTTATAACTTCTTTTAAATCGGAGCAAAAAATAGAAATAAAACCGTTTGTATTTTGTTTGTATCAGAGGGTTTTTATACAAATTTTGATGTTTTTAGCCTATTTATGGATTATTTAATTATTAATATAAAATTTTATTTAAATTAATAATTTAATGTTAAAAAAAATAAAAAAGTCTTAAGAAAATAAAAAAAATGTACAAAAAACAAGTTGAATTGTATCTTCAGTAGGGTTTGAACTCGCGTTATTAGAGAAAAAAAGTATTTGTGACATAGCGTTTAGACGACTCGGCTATGAAGGCTATATGGAATCATAGTTTATATAGTTAAATGAACAGTTTTCGTATATCTGAACATATATGTCATATATGAACCAATATATGTACAAATATATTCAATATATTATCATATATTGCCATATATTTTATCGTATATTATCATATATGAACTTTTTCTTTGAATCTATTTGCCCATATATGCTTACATACATGACATATATGTATGTTCATATATGCTAATACATAAAACCATATATGCTCACACATGAAACCATATATGACGATATATGTACATATAAAAACATTTTCACCTGGGAAGTTTATTGTTTTTAAATGTTGTATTTTGTGTGGGTGTGAACTGGCTAAACAAATCTAAACTAAATTCGGGTATCCAAATTTTTATGAAATTTTAAGAATTGCTCAAATATTTTTTCAAAAATCGTAAAATATTTTGTCAATTTGTATTTAGTTTAAAATTTATTTAGCTACCTCGCACAGGTCTTAAGTGGAATTATTTAATTTGTACATTTTTTTTTAAAACAAAAAATTCGTGTTTACAATTGTATTAAATTTTTTTAAATTAAAAATTTGAAATGAAAATACAATATTTAGTCTTACTGGAATCCCCAAAATTTCAAATTTATAAGTTTATTCTTATATCAGAACATACATATGTATTTAAAGTTGAAAATATTTAATTAGCAACACTTATATAGACTTTGTAAGTAGTTATAGTAGTTAAAAAGTAAGATTTTATTGAAATGCTGCCAAGTCTTGGCAATTCTTGACTTTTTGAAATGTAAACAAAAATATCTGTCATAAAAATATTTGAAATTTTTCTATTTGTAATTTTATAAAATATTAAAAACAACAAAAGCTAACAAATAAATTATGTGTTTATTATTAAATGTAGAGCAGTGCATACAATATAATTTTTATATTTCGTGTTCCGTTGAAGTCCCTATATGAAAACATGTAGTTATAGACATAGAGATATAAAAATAAAGATTTTGTTTATAAAAAATAGACAAAATTGCCCAAAAAATTAAAATTAAACATAAATCCGAAATTAAAGAATACAATTTAAATTCAAAAAATTACAACTTAAATTCCAAAATTCGCAATCAATACTTAAAAAGATCAATTAAAATTAAAAATACCAAACGCAATTAAAAAAATTATTTAAATTAAACAATTTAAAATTTAATTTGGTGTTTTTGATAGTTTTTGAAATGGTCTTTGAATTTGAGTAAAAACTTGCACATGGCTATTCCAAGTTGCCATGAAGAAAAAAATCATTTTTCATCAAGACAATGCACCTGCTCACAAAAGTGTTTTGACGATGGCTAAATTCAAAGAATTAAAGTACAAATTGCTTGAACATCCACCGTATTCACCAGTGACTACTATCTCTTCAGAAAACTCAAACAATTCCTTCGTGGAAAGCATTTTTCGTCGAATGAAGAGGCCATAGCAGCCGTAGACGGTTATTTTGCAGAGCTTCCGGAACACCATTATAAGGATGGGATAAAATTATTGGAAGATCATTGGAACAAGTGTATTGAGCTTCTAGGAGATTATATTGAATAAAAAAATATATTTCGTAACAAAAACAGTATTCTTTAATTTCGAGCGCAGGAACTTTTCAACCAACCTGTATTTATTTTATTTAATTTGGTGTTTTTGATCGTTTTTGAAATAGTCTTTGAATTTGAGTAAAAACTTGCACGTGGCTATTCCACGTTCCCATGATATCTGTGCCGTTTTTTATTTTTTAAAATTCGATGTGCAAAATGACCCCAAAAAATATGACCCCAATCTTAAAATGTAATTAAGCCCCATTTTTGGGGCAAAATTTCATAATGAAAATTAGCACTAAAAATATAATTAAAAGTTACCCCAACCAAATGAAAATAAGATTAGATTGAGGCTTTTATTCATTATGTAAAATAACACCAATTTAAAGAAATAAAAAATGACCGCAAATATGGTGAAATAAAAAATGACCCCAAAATATTCAAAGCAAAGAAATATTGCTTATGCACGGCATTATAAGCATTTATATTGCATGGAATCAATACCATCCGAATTACACCTTATAAAGATTAAAGTTTCTTGGGCCAACCTAAATTGATAAAAATCATTTTATATTTATAAATCAAATATTTTAGTGATGCGCAACCACTGCCTTTCAAAATAGTTCAAGAATAAAGTAAATTTTTGCTCTCCGTCCATGAGTGTGTCCTCCCAGATAGTTCTTATAAAATTTGCTGGTAACCATGAAAAAGATATCAATTTCCGATATGCAGTTTTTGCAGCATCCGAAGATCTTATAAAATTTTATAGCGAATGGTTTTCTATGACATTGCGTCTTTGAGTTTGACAATTTTGAAACTTGTTAAGAACTATATTTGTTCTTAATATATAAAAAAAAATTCGCTTGCGCCGCAAACTTCTACAACTATTAATATACGAAAAACAAAATTAAAATTTTTTAACAAAAATCGCTTGTCGCTTGACTGATTTTCCGTTCACGATAATGTAGTAAAGAATTTATAATATATTGTACCTAGCCGAGTCTTGCCGTTTCGTCAAAAGAATTTTGTAGCATAATAGATTTTTATGAAAATTATCTAAAAGCGTAAAGAAGCTTTACAGCACAAAAACAATCAAAATGTAGTTAATATAAAACGTATACATTAAATCACAGTCAAAGTAATAAATAAGTTTTTTATAAAAATTGTTTATGAGTTTTAAATCTGTAAAGGTCAAAAAATATAGGTTCAGAAATTGTCAGCATTTCAAAAAAATAGAAAAAAATACTGGGCACGCCACTGTATATATACCCAGCAGAAATGAAGCTGCCAAAGAAGCAATAAAAGCATCACTACTATGGCAAAAGTTCACTTCTTTTCTAATGGTTTCATCGATGAATTTAACATTAGCGTGTCATAGGATGGAAGTATTCAAATGTAGCTACTAGCATTACTCATACTTTACTTTAAGGAAGCAATGATAATACAATGATAAGGTATTCTGATGCATGAGTGGAAAATGTTCATATACTTTGTAGTATTTAAGCTTTGATGAAAATTTATTTCCTAAGAATGCAGAAAAAATAAGTTTAAACAAGCAAAATTTATGCATTGATATACAAATACTCTTTATTAAAACAAATAAATAATTCTGCATTAGTGAAAAAGCATTTTTCAAAAATTTTAATGAATTTTTAGACAAATTTTAAATATATTTTTGGATAATTTAAAAACTGGTTGTACAATTTGGAAACATTTTTAGACAATTTTAAAATATTTTTGAACAATTTTAAATAATTTTTGCACAATTTTAAAACATTTTTGGGCAATTTGAAATAATTTTTACACAATTTTAAAATTATTTTGATAAATTCTGAATTATAACTGGAAATGATGTAGTATTAAATAATAAACATAATGCAAAAATGCACAGATTGCGTCGTCATAAATATTTAAGGCTGAAAAAATGCAAATGACAGGCCAGCTAGTTTCAATTAAAGGTTAAAAAAATCTGTTTTTCTTGACATTTCAAAACATTTAAACAAATTGCAAAACTGCATAAATTCTAACCCTCATGAAATTTTAAACTAAAATATAAAAAATGATTTAATAAAAAAATTTCATCAGAACTCTTTTTTCAATTTGAATAAATGCAAAAATATATACGATATACTATAACATAAAAAATATACGTTATACTATAACATATGCTTTAGAAGTAATGAAGAGTGATTTTTTTAGATATGCATTGGGTTTATATCCAGATCACTGCATTTAAAATATGAATACATGAATTCTTTTGGAAGTGCCTTAGAATAACACCAAAAAATCATAAAAGAATGTCAACTGAAGTTTAGGAAGCAATGAAAGAAGTTATAGTCACAAAATGACTACCACTTTTTTTCCGGGTATATATATATAAAGGGTGTCCCAAGAAGAACGCAATTTTTAAATTTTAAATAAAACACAGATATTTAAAAAAAATCGTGAAACTTTATTATATCGTAAAGTAGACAGAATGAGGTTATGTATGGAACAATATATCGTGTAGATGGCCGCCGCGGCTTTGCTGGCATGCACGCGATCTTTTAATGAAATTTTCAATGACGGTTTTGCATGAATGCTGCGGTATTTCATTAATGCAGGGTCCAATTTCCTATTTTAAGGCTTGAGTCGTCGTCGGCTTATTCGCGTAAACCATCGACTTCAAAAAACCCCAAAGAAAAAAATCTAATGGTGTTAAATCGCACGATCTAGGCGGCCAATTCTGATCTCCAAAACGCGAAATAACACGACCGGGAAATGACTGATGCAGCAATTGAATTGTTTCTCTGGCTGTATGACATGTGGCGCCATCTTGTTGGAACCACATGGCCTCCACATTCATTTCTTCAATTCTAGGCAAGAAATAACTGGTTATCATTTCACGACACCGAACACCATTGACTGTTTGCGCTTGACCTGCCTCATTTTCATAAAAAAAAGGTCCAATGATTCCTCCAGCCCAAAAAACACACCACACAGAGACACGTTGAGGATGCATTTGCTTCTCGTGAATCACTCGAGGATTTTCCTCACCCCAAATGCGACAATTCTGCCTATTGACGAAGCCATCAAGATGAAAATGTGCCTCGTCACTGAAGATGATTTTATCGGCAAAATCAGCATTTTCATGTTGTCTCTCCAATACCCAATTAACGAACTCCCTTCGCTGTCCATGGTCAGCTGGCTTCAGTTCCTGAGTCAATTGAACTTTGTATGCATGAAGATGCAAATCTTTCGTCAAAATTCGCTGCAAAGTGGATTTGGAGACACCAATTTGCTGAGCTCGGTGTCGAATTGAGGTGGATGGAGTTTGAGCGACATCATCACGTACAGCTGCGACATTTTCGGTCGATCGACCTGGTCGATGGCGCGTTGTTGTCTTTACATCACTAACAGACCCAGTTTCGGCAATTTTATCCATTAATCTCTTTACAGTTGACTCTCTTGGAGCATTATTGTGACCCCAAATTGATCGCAATTTGCGAACTGTAGCCGCAAAACTTTCACCATTTTGGTAAAACAATTTCACAATGAGAATGCGTTGTTCATTCGTGTAGCGCTCCATTTTTACTAACCTCGTACCTTCTACTAGCAAACAATAACAATTGTTCAAATGTCAAACAATGACACTTCGAATGTTGCCAGATTTAAAAATTGCGTTCTTCTTGGGACACCCTTTATATATATATATATATATATATATATATATATGTGCATAGCGCATGTTGTGGGGACGGGTTTTCGTTCCACAAGTTACTATGAAGACATTTTGTTACTTTGGGGACTGTCCTTAAACTTTTCATTATTCTACTGTTTACACTGAAGACATTTTACTGGATACAGCTCATATTACGGGGTCTTTTTTGGCTGTATATACAGATGTCTTCAAAGTATGAGAAATGCATATATATATATATATATATATATATATATATATATATATATATATATATATATGCATTGCCCATACTTTGAAGACATCTGTATATACAGCCAAAAAAGTCCCTATAAAATGCGCTGTGTCCAGTAAAATGTCTTCAGAGTAAACACTAGAATAACGAAAAGTTTAAGGACAGTCCCCAAAGTAACAAAATGTCTTCATAGTAACTTGTGGAACGAAAACCCGTCCCCGCAACATGTGCTGTGCTGTGCACATATATATATATATATATATATATATATATATATGTGTGCACAGTGCATGTTGCGGGGACGGTTTTTCGTTTTAAGACATTGTGATTCTTTGGAGACTGACCTCAAAACATTACATTAATCTACTATATACACTGAAGACATTTTACTGGACACAGCGCATTTTATAGGGACTTTTTTGGCTGTATATACAGATGTCTTCAAAGTATGCACAATGAATTATATATATATATATATATATATATATATATATATATATATATATATATATATATATATATATATTCGTGATCCTTATGAACTTCTAAGACGATCTAGCGATGTCAGTCTGTCCGTCTGTTGAAATGGCGATCACTGCGACTTGTGATTGCTTCTCAGATCATAATATATGGGCTTCGTAGTACTCTGTACACATTGATCACTGTATCGTTCATTATTTCAACGGCGCACCATGACTCCGGTTTAAAAGAAATGTGTACGTAATTTTCCTAAAGTTATATGTAAACAAAAAAAAACAGAAAAGGAACAACAAAAAAAAAGCAAAACAAAAACAAGAAAACGAAACATATTTCTTTTTATAATTAATTTATTTTAAAAACAAGTAAAAAAAGGGCTAAATTCGGCTGTGCCGAATCTTTGAATACCCTCCACCAATATCCTAAAAAGATGTTCTCTTCTGTTTTTGATACAAATAATATAAAAAAACTTTTGAAGTAAAATTATGTAGGTGAAAAAATTTTTTAGATGTGAAAAGAACTTTTTTGGTGAAAAAAAAAATTAGAGGTAAAAAGAAATTTTTAAGGTGAAAAAATTTTTTGTTTTGAAAAAAAATTTTAGTGGGTAAAAAATGTTTGAGGTGAATAGAAAATATTTACTGCTAAGCGACTTGTGAAAAAATATTAGAAAATATGTTATGTATCAGTCGCTACTATGAAATTGTACTAAATTTGTATGGGCAATTTAGAGGCACCTTTACATTTTCACTAGTTTTTTTAAACATGGACTGCACAAATAACACAATTTAAAGCATAGTTTTTGTCAAATACTCAATTTTGTTCCGGCTAATGGGGAATAGCTCTGCATCTGAATATGCCTAATGGAGAGAATGCACTTTCTGATGCGCCACGTATTGATAAATATTTGCAACGAATGTTCTTTCTTTAAAAAACTGAAGTGTGTTTGACTAATAGAGAGAATACAGCAAAGAAATTAATTTATTAAAGAAAGAACATGAGTTGTAACTATTTGTCAATAGATGGCCCATCAGAGGGTGCATTCTCCATTAGAGGGTGCTGCAGAGCCAATAGAGTATTATTGATTTTCTATTTTCTTCGTAACATAAATGAATATTTGCCAAAAACTATAAAAAATATGTTTTATGTGCATATTATACCTTAATTTCTTAAATCAATATTCATTTAGATGTTTAAGAGCACAATATTGCACTTTATTTATTTATTTTTCTATAAAAGAAAAAATTAACATAAATATACATTTGAAAAATTGACTTTAAAATTATGTAATAAGTCTACTAGCAACATCTGAATGCATTATAATTTAAAGTATGTAGTTAATTTAATATTTCTGGTAAATAAATTAATTGAAAGCCAAATTCAAGACTATATCGCCATGGGGCAGGATATAGTTTTAATGTGATTCTGCGCCACCTATTCAATAGTAGCGGCACTAAAGCAATTATGCATTTTGCCCTTTCTTTATATATAAATTTCTTTGGACCTAGTAATGGGGCAGGGTATTGTTTTAGTTAATTCAGCGCCACCTATTCAAAAGTAGCGGCACTCAAGCAATTATGTATTTGGCTCATTCTTTAGATATAAATGTCTTTGGTTACAAAAACAAAAAATACATTTTATGGAATGAAACAAAAAACCAACAAAGCTTAACAGGAAAACCTAATCTGGTTTACTATATCTCTTATAGTAGCCAAAGAATTGGAGATATTTGAACGGAAAATCCTAGGAAAATGCATCGGAAAGAATTATGAAAATTTCATAAAACGATTTTCAAATAGTTACGTCTATGAAAATGCCGATGTTCTACCCTTCTGAAGGTACTCCATGTCGTTGCACGCCAGATTTGTTGAGAAACTTGCGCTACACGATAATATGCTTGTCAGCCAAATATACGAAAGCTAGAAAAACACCATCTGGGCTGGATCTACATATCTTTCTCTTGTCGGTATAATTAATTCTATATGAGCCCAGCCTCCGGCAATCATAGGGGCTGAAGATGATATACGTATATACTAAATTTTGCATGAACTGTAATATGAATATGTTTTGTCAATTTATGTAACAGAACTTTTGTTATTTAGTTTTAGTAATGTTATTTATTTAGTTTTAGTAATGTTATTTACAGAGGTCTGCTCTGTTAGCGACTTTAACATTGTTGCTTTTTACGTTAACATAGTTATTTGAGTAACACACATTTAGCTCTAAGAAGAAATGTAATCAAACAAGAAGAAGACTTAATAACATCTTTACTTACTTAACAGAAAAAAAAAATAGATACAGAAAATACAAATACAAATACAAATTTGTATGGAAAATTTAGAGGTACCTTCACATTTTCACTCATAACTTTTGAACCGCTCATTTTAAATACCAAACTGCTCGGAAGGATGTTCAATAATCTGGGTAAAAATAGGCACCCCCGCTTGCGTCTTCGCGTCGTAATCGCCATTTCAACAGACAGACAGACGGACATAGCTAAATCGACTTAAAATTGCATAAGGATCACGAATATATATACTTTGTGGGGTCTTAAACCTATATTTCGACATATTACAAACGGAATGACAAACTGATATATAACCTCACCATATATGGTGGAGGGTATAATGACCATTTTGTTTACTTATTCATTAAGTGTATTGTTTCGTCCATTTATTAAAAATTTTATTTATTAAGGAGGGGTTCTAATTAAAACCTTCAAAGATCCAAGTATTTTCTGACTTACAGCCTGGAAAATTTAAACCCTTCCCAATTTTAATATTAATTTTAAATATATAAATAAATAAATATTTAAAAATAAATAGATAAATAATTAATTAAATATATATAGAAATTAATATATAATTAAAAAAGGAAATAAATAAACAATTAAGTAAATAAAAAAATAAATAAGTAAATATTTAAATAAATATATAAGTAGATTAATAAATTAACAAATATAAAAGTAGTACAATAAACATTCTGGTTTGCCGGAAAAATTTTTGATAAACAAGTAATGATAATCCCATTCTTCCTAATACATTTCGTTTAGTGTAATGCTCGCATTATACGTCGACACCACCTTACTGTACGAAAACTCATTTGAGTGGTAGTATAAGTGAGTCGCCCACGGGCACAGGAATTGCCGATTACTGGTCTAGACCATATAGAGTATATATATTCGTGATCCTTATGGGATTTCAAGTCGATTTAGCGATGTCTGTCTGTATGTACATATGTAGGTCTGTCTGTCTGACTGTCTTCTTCTTTTTGGGCATAGTGATAGCGCGCTATCATCTAGTGGCCCCCGGAACTGAGTAAGCATTTCATCAGGAAGGGGTGTTTATTTCCGTAGGGTTCCTACGTCATCCCTCCTACACTTAGGCCAGGAGGTTCGGAAACAACCGTACACCGCTACCTCATTATTTTGTTTTGTAAATTTTGTATATTATTTGATCTATCTGTTTTAATTATATATTTTTAATTTGATCGGGCTCAAGATCATAATTTTTATACCACACAGGTGGAAGGGTATATATAAGTTTGTCATTCCGCTTGTAATTTCTACAATATTGATCTTAGACCCTATAAAGTATATATATTCTGGGTCCTTATGAAGAGCGAAGTTGATTTAACGATGTCCGTCTGTCCGTCTGTGTGTTGAAATGGGTTTTCCGAAGACCACAGACATGATGAGGACTTGATTGTTATATATTTCTGTTAAATGTGATCCATTTCTGCTTGCTATTAAAAATCAGCCAGATCGGTTGATAAATGGCTGAAATAGTAGCAAAAAACCAGGACTACCTCTAAAATTCCTTTGTTTTATATGTATGTTGAATATAACGCATTACAAACACATCAATTTCTTTCCTTTCACCTCTTCACCTTTTATACACACAACAAACACATACAAAGATTTATCATTTAAATAAAAACCAAACAAATCCCTATTGAACGAAAACTGTTCATTTAACTCTATAAACGATGATTCCATATAGCCTTCATAGCCGAGTCGTCTAAGCGCTATGTCATAAATGCTTTTTTTCTCTAAGAACGCGAGTTCGAATCTTGCTCAAGACACAATTCAACTTTTTTGTACATTTTTTTTTTATTTTCTTAAGACTTTTTTTATTTTTTTTTTTGTTTTTTTTAACATTAAATAATTAATTTAAATAAAATTTTATATTAATAATTAAATAATCCATAAATAGGCTAAAAACATCAAAATTTGTATAAAAACCTTCTGATACAAACAAAATACAAACGGTTTTATTTCTATTTTTTGCTCCGATTTAAAAGAATTTATAAACAGATTTTTAAACCATTTTCTCGTATATTAAGAAAATTTTATACATAATTTCCCTTTGAGTGCAACTATTTTAGGTCATAACTTATAATAATTTATAAAAAAAAATTATAAACTATTTTCCTTTAAATTTTTAAAATTAAGCTAAATAAATTAAAAATATTTTGTAATAAAAAAGCGAAATAAAATCCCAAATACAAGATTGCCAGCTAAATCAAACTTTTTTGTAGAAATAAAACACATGCAGTTCTAGTGATTTCTTTTAACGATTTGTAAAAAAATATTTTTTTGGTCGAAAAAAGCTTTTTTTACAACTAAAAAATATCCACAGATCGAAAATCTTTAGTAGAACATATTTGCTGAAAGTAGTTATGACCAAAACCTAAAAAAATATCTATTTTCGGGAACCATAAATCTTTCAGAGTCCAAGTTTTATCACTAAACTAAATGGTAAATTTCCACTTAAAGATGTCCGTATATAAATCTGTCCATTCCATATATGTCCATACCCAGCAAAAAAAAAAGTGGTATTCATTCTGTGACTATAACTTCTTTCATTGCTTCCTAAACTTCAGTTGACATTCTTTTATGATTTTTTGGTGTTATTCTAAGGTACTTCCAAAAGAATTCATGTGTTCATATTTCAAATGCAGTGATCTGGATATAAACCTGAAGCATATCTTAAAAAATCACTCTTCATTACTTCTAAAGCATACGTTATGGTATATCGTATATTTTTTTTTGGAATTTAAAGCATTTATTCAAATTGAAAAAATAGTTCTGATGAACTTTTTTAATTTTATTTATTAAATCATTTTTTATATTTTAGTTTAAAATTTCATGAGGATTAGAATTTATGCAGTTTTGCAATTTTTATAAAAGTTTTAAAAAATCAAGAAACCCAGATTTTTTTTTGACCTTTAATTGAAACTAGCTGGCCTGTCATTTACATTTTTTCAGCTTTAAATATTTAGGACGACACAATCTGTGCATTTTTGCATTATTATTATTTAACACTACACCATTTCCAGTTTTAATTCAGAATTTATCAAAATAATTTTAAAATTGTGTAAAATATATTTCAAATTGCCCAAAAATGTTTTTAAATTGTACAAAAATTATTTAAAATTGTTCAAAAATATTTCAAAATTGTCTAAAGATATTTCCAAATTGTACAACCAGTTTTTAAATTACCCAAAAATATTTTAGAATTTGTCTAAAAATTCATTAAAATATTTGAAAAATGTTTCAAAAATGCTTTTTCACTAATGCAGAATTATTTATTTGTTTTTATAGAGAGAATTTGTATATCAATGCATAAATTTCATCAAAGTTTAAATACTACAAAGTATAGGAACATTTTTCACTCATGCATCAGAATACCTAATCATTGTATTATCATTGCTTCCTAAGAGTAAAGTATGAGTAATGCTAATAGCTACATTTGAATACTTCCATCCTATGACACACTAATGTTAAATTCATCGATGAAACCATTAGAAAAGAAGTGATGCCTTTGCCATAGTAGTGATGCTTTTATTGCTTCTTTGGCAGCTTCATTTTTGCTGGGTATATAAACTTCACTATTTTCCCAACCATGGTGAAGGGTATAAAGAGAAAAATTAAACGAAAAAAAGGTTAATTAAATATTAAACAATGTTTTTTTAATTTTTTTAGAAGTTCTGAATAATGACATTATTTATTTAGCTTGCCATGTGATTGAATTCTCTGAATCCGAAGAAGCTGCAACATCAGAAGAAGAATATTCTGTACTGTCTTCACCACAAGTAAAACGGATTCGTAGACCTTCCTGCACGCAAAAAGAAAACATTTTAACACTAAGACTAGCTGCTGTTTTGGACAAATTGAAAGTAAGCCAGAGAGATGCTGTACATTTATTAATAGCAGTTATTGATGCCAAGGGACTTAATCCATCTAATTACATTTTAAATCGATCCTCCATAAATCAGCAAAGAGCACAATTAAGAAAAACGAAAAGTGAAAAAAGTATTCAAAAATTCACTGCAAATGATCAACCTTTGACAAAACATTGGGATACTAAACTCTTATCCACAGTAACAAAAACAGTAGAAGATCGCTTGGCTATAATTGCTTCGGCTCCAGGTTTAGAGCAAATTATAGATATGCCTAATATTCCTTCTGGTACTGCAATGGAAATTTCCTCTACAGTTGATGACGCATTGGAAGATAAAAACATTTTGAAATTGTGTTAGAAGCAGTTTTTGCAGAGGTCAATGTTGGAGTATCTACTGGATCGCACATAACAATATTTAAAAAATTCAAAAAACATTGGCCAGTAATAAATAACGATAATATATGCCAGGAATTACTCATCCAAGAGTTATTAAAATTCTAGGAGATAATGTTGCTGAAGTTTTAACATTTGCTAATAAAAAAATTAATGAATCGTTTCGAAGAAATGATTACAAATAACTTTTAGAGCTCGTAATTATATTCCTTGGTGACAGTCCTCCTCGAGGAATAAAATTCACAAAACCTAGTGTATTACACTACGCTAGATGGATGGCCAAGGCTATATACTGTTTGAAAATCAGATTCCTGATATTACAAATTTGGAAATCAATGGTTTGATAGAAGTGGCTGGTTTTTTTGTAAGCTGTTATATAATTTTTTGGTTTGATTCAAATAAAGCGGATAAAGCAGCTTTAAATGATATTATGTTTTTGAGAAAATTAGAAAACTACAAAACAGTCAACCAAAATATTGCCGACAAAGCCATTTTAAAAATATTATATCAAAATATTATATATTTAAACGAGGAATGTGTAGGCTTTTGTTTATTTGACGAAAGAATAGATGATGTAACAAAAGGAAAATTAGTGACGAAGATTTCTATAGACACCTCTGAAAGTGAAGATGAAGAAATACCTAAAAAGCTTGTGATAAAGAAAGAAAATTTAAAGAGTTTTATATTCAGAGATAATTCTGATATTTTAGAAGATTTATTTTAAAAACATACGAAAAAAGTTTTCAAGAGATTTAAAATTTCTACGGACTTTTACAACAAAGACCCGCATACTTGGAATGTTTTGGAGGAGTACCAAAGAGGTAAAAATATTGCCCAAAACTTAAGTGTTGTCAACGATAGTGCCGAAAGAGGCATTAAATTGATTCAAGAATACCATGGCAAAATAACAAAGTATGAGGAACAGAAACAATATTTAATGAAAGTTACTATCTTTTTTTATTACTTGTATATTAAGTCTTTTTTTGTTATCGTTGTTTTCTTTATATTTTTCCAGGTGGTTCAAAACAATAGGCAGCAATATTCAAAAAATGCTAATTTACAATCGAGTTCATTTATATATTGAATCTGCACTTAAAAATAGTGAACTAACAATAAGTATTACAAATCTTAAAAGCTCAAAACTAAGTTACTTAGTCCAGCCAGTGCCAGACGAAATATCATTTATCCGTGTATTATTTCAAATTTTTCTCAAAGCATAGGTCCTTTGAACAAGTATGCCAAGTCGGCTGTGGCCCTCCTTCTCAGACACTGGTGGCCGCGATGAGTATCTAGTTTACCTAAATAGTTTTGGGTAGATTTCACGGCTTCATCTTTAACTAGAGGAACATTCAAATCTGAGTGTATATTTGAATTTCTTACATACCAGGGAGTGCCTGTTATTAATCGTAAAATATTGTTCTGCTTTCTTTGAATTCTCTGAACATTAGAATGGGAGGCCCTTGCCCAGAGTTGAATTCCATAACACCATATGGATTTTATTATCGAGTTGTACAGCAATAGTTTACAATCGAAATCTTCCGATTACCCAATTGATTTCAATGATTTTTTATTTCATCTGAGTTAATTTTGTATCTATATGATTCTTTCACGTAAGTCGAAGATCAAGATGAATGCCTAAATATTTGACACTTGTATGTTGGGGTATGTTTTGATTATTTATTCGAATCAAAGGGCAAGTTTCTCTTCTTAACGTAAAAGTAATATGAACACATATCTGCTCATTCACCTTTATTTTCCACTGATTTAGCCACACTTCTATTTGAAAAAAGTGATTCTGTAATATTCGAGAAGCCTCGAATGGGTTACTGTGGCAAATGTGGAAGTATGTGTCACTATTTGTTGGCATGTCAGACGTATATAGAATATACAAAAGTGGTCCCAAAATACTACCTTGTGGAACACCGGCATGTATATTTTGTGGAGTGCTTATAAATTGGTTTTCCTTAACTATACATTTTCTATTTGTTATTTAGCTTTGGAGTAAATTGTGTGTGTTAGATGGCAATATATTCTTGATTTTAACGAGTAGTCCTTCATGCCAAACTTTATCAAAAGCTTGTGAGACATCAATGAAAAGTACAGAACAGTATTCCTTCTCTTCATAAGCCTTTCTAATTTGACTTCCCAGTCTGTGAACTTGCTCAAATGTGCCATGTTTCTTTCTGAAACCAAACTGATGTCCGGGTATTAAATTGTTTTTAGCAACAGCTACATTTAATCGATTCACTAGTAGCTTTTCAAAAAGTTTGGATAGATTTAAAAACAGACTGATTGGCCTATACGATTCAACTTTCGTGTGATCTTTACCTGGCTTGGGTATCATTTTAACGAGTGAAACATTATATTCTGGGGGATAATATTCAAGACGTAATCTAGCATCAAAAATAAACAAAATTATTTTAACAGTTATCGGGGGTAACTCCAAGAGCATTTTATTACTGATATTATCAATGCCTGATGCTTTTTTGGGGTTTAAATCAAAAATTGCCTTTTCGACCTCTCGCATCTCAAACCGAACGGGTACTGCTCTGCGGTAAAATTGGTGGCAACTCAACTAATCTTTTGGCGTGAATACATTTCTTAAGTGTTTAACGAACTGATCTCCTTTATCAGTATCACTTCTCGCCCGACCTCCGTTTGGTTTTCGCAAAGAAGGCTTACATAAGGCAGGCCTTTTTAAATCCTTGGTTGCACGCCATAACGAGTAGTTATTTAGTGAGTTTGTTCTCCGTGATTCAAGTAATTTACGTAAATTTCTTGTGCTTTCATTCAATCGGGCTTTGAGTTGTGGAGATCTTTGCAGTTGTTCGACATCAACAGAAAGAACTGGTTCTTGTCTGAATTATCGGCGGGGCTTAGTAGCAAGTCGAGCAACTAGTTTGAGATTTGATTCGAAATTCTTAAGCGAAAGGTCTATTTCATCTGGTGTTCTTAGGGATATGTTTTCCGAGCAATGAGTACTGATAATTTTTTTAAATTTGAGCCAATTTGTTCCTGTTAGCTCTAAGTCACCAGATGGGGATACTATTTCACGGGTATTAAAAAGAGTAACGAAAAATGTTTCTCGAAAACCCTAAATACATTGCATTTAAAGGCTGAATGCTCTAAAGATAGAAAGTTATCGAAATAAATATCTATCTCTGTTCTGCATTTAAGCCTAAACTAATTGTCAAATAGTTCTAAAAAGGTCATAGATACTTATTTCCGCTAAATTAAGTTTTTTTTTGGAACGTCTCTTGTTAATTCAACCGTAGCACTGGTAAGATCTCTTTCCTTATAATTGTCCAATAAATTGAATATTCCAATTCCTAATTCTTTGTATTTTCATTTCTTTTTGGTTCAATTTCGAATAATTCATTTGAGAAACAAAATCACTTAGTGTCAGTCGTCTCACTTCTCCAGGTTCTCCGTTCCACACCCCCACAACATCTTTATTCCAAAGAAACATTTGGTCCCATCGTACCAGATTGGATTAGTCGCTCTGAGAGTTCGAATTTGCATAGGAGATCTAACCATCAACAACAACAACATTAACTTTACCAGCATCTTTAAAAAAACAGGTTTGTTTGAATTCTGCTTTTTCCACTTATTCATTGTGTTTGATAGTGCGAATCCAATTGATCTTAAAAGTAAATTAATTTATTTTTTGCTACACTTGGTAGCCGTCCCAAATAATTAGAAATATAAATTAAAGTAAAAAATAGAAAAAATTGAAATAAAAAATAGAAAAAATTAAAGTGAAAAAAGAAACGTTGTAAAAGGAAGTAAAAGTGACGAAAAGCGCCGTAGAGAAGAAAAAGTTAGAAAAATCTCTGCCAAGGAAAAGGCTCTTTGGCCTTTGGTGTCGCTGCCGATTTGTACCTTATATATTTCAAATTAATTTGGAAATAGGGGTGAGTTTTAATAAACACTTAAAAAGTGTATATCCCACACTGGAGTTAATTTGACATATTGGCTGAACTTTGTTATTCTTGTAGGGTATGTCCTAACATTATACGCGTAACAATATTTTTTCCTACACTGTGTTTAACGGTTACATACTATAGTATATGTTTTCTCCTTACAGGTTTTAAATGGTCGTTTTACAGTTGAGCCGCTTAATTCCATACGAGGAGCATTTTTTATTGCTGGTAGCAATTTCCTCACCCTCATTCGTCTTCCTTGGACGTCTGTTACCAGGCTGGCGCACTAAACTGTCCGTTTTTAAATATTTCGGCCACCATCTTTTTACTGGTAATTCGGTGCACTTAATTTTTTTTTTAGATATAACAACATTTGTAATATTTCACTTTTTATAAGTAATTATATAAATTTTTTTCTTATTTGTGTCAAAAACAGTGTAAGGAAACTTATCTCCCCCACTGTATTTATTAAAGTATGCAAGTAAATTCATAACTTCTTAAGTCACACCATGTAACCGTTATTAAATATGTAGTTATGTATTTTAAGAATCACACTAATAATTTCTTAAGTCACACCATTTAACCGTTATTAAATATGTAGTTATGTAGCCTAAGTATTTTAAGAATCACACTAATGAGGTGATCAATAAACAGCAGATAATTCAGTCTGCATTGAACTTTATACCATTTAACAAGTGTTTTTATTTTCGCGACCACCATCCACTACATGGCGACCGTGACATGTGGAAAATAATTACATGATTTTATTGAAAAAACAAGTGCATACGCAGACGCAATTAAAAAAAAAACTTTAATTAACTTTAAAAATGTTTAAAACAAAATAATTTAATATTATTTTGTAGAAAATTTACAATTATTTTGTAAATAAAATAATAAAAAAAAACACTAAAATGTGAATTGTGTAAAAGTTTATACCATAACAAAAAAAAAATAAAAGACAAAATACAAGTGAAAACCAAAATTAAAACATACCTAATTGAAAATCTAAAATAAAAAGTAATTATTTTCTTCCAAGTGACCTTAAAAATTATAAAGGACATGCTAAATTCATTTCGATCAATGCACGCATACAATGACATTTTTCAATTAGAGTGGAAAAAAGGAAAAAACGGGAACAAGAAAACACTAACAACGATAAATATGACAAAGTCCATAAAATTATTAACAGCTTAACCTACGACACACCATCTACATCATCAACGTCATACTTCTCTCATCAGTACTAACAATAACAACAAAAATCAGCACCTGCATTGCAGAAACAAAAATTTGTGTAAAACAACAAAAAAAAAGTTTTTTTTTTAACAAGAGAAATAATAAAAACAATATTTAAATCAGTGTAAAAAGACATGAAAATAAATATTAAAATTAGAAAACTACAAAATATAAGAATATAAAAAAAAAGATAAAGAAAAAAAAAAAAAAATACGAAAGACAGGAGAGAGAAACTAGGATAAAGAACAAGATTGCCAAATATTAAAATTATAAAACTACAAAGATGAGAAAGTAATAAAAAAAAGAACAAGATTACAAAATTAAAAGCAAAAACAAGAAAATGAGAATAAAATAAAGAATTAAATTTGTAAGCTTAGTGGTTAAAAATAAAGTGGAAATAAATACAAATTCAAATTAGAAAAAAATACAAAATAAAATGATTGTCAAAAAATGGCAATAAGAACCCAATTTAAAATCTAATGTTTAAAAAGAAAGAAAAAAAAAATAAATTTACAAAACTAATAACTAAAATTACAAAAAGAAAGTAAAAATAAATATTAAAATAAGAAAACTACAACATATGGAAATGACAATAACATAGAGAACACAGTTGTAAAAAGAAATTGAAAAAAAGAAATTTACAAAACTAAAATAATAGTTAAAATTACAAAACTAAAAGAATATGAAACTAAAAGAATAAGACAAAAAAAAAACAAAATTTTAAGTTTAAAAGAAAATAAAAACTAAAAATGAAAATATGATAAAGAACCAAATTTCAAAGCAACAGTTAAAGTAAAACAAAATTTAAAAACAACAAATGCAACAAATAAAAAAAATATAACAAAAAAAAAAAAAAGAGAGCTGAATATAACACATCATGCAAAACAAAAATCTGAGAAAATAAGAAGAGAGCGACAGTGGAAGTCAGCTGCTTTATATAAAATTATAAATAAAACTTTTTATATAAATAGGAATTAAACAAAATTATAAAACTATTTATATAAAATCATGAATAAAAATATTTTGTATATATGTATATATAAAAAAATTTTTTTTTTTTTAAATACAACAATATAAAATTTTATATAACCCTCGAAGTGGCACATGGTTCTGGCCAGACATATTTAATTCTCATGCTTCAATTTAGCATACTTCTATTTTAGGTACATGGCTGTAATTTCAGGTAATCTCCCAAAATATTGTTGGCTTTCGATGTATAAATTAATAATTGAAAAAAAGTCCTTGGAACAGGACAGAAAAGCCAAATAAAAAAATTTCACCTTACTTTTGGTACATGGTGTCTGGCCAGACCCCTATGCATTTTGTATGAACGCATAGGCAAAGCACATGGCACGAGTTGGAAATTTGTATTTACTTTATTCTTTTATGCTTCTTTCTTTCTTCTGATTTTGTTTGTGAGTTAGTTATTCATTAAACGTTGAACAGTTAAGAAGTAATCTGGTTTTTGTGCGGTAATTTTGAACTTGTGAATAATTTTACGCAGGTAGATTTGTTGCGTTGTTAGTATATTATGGCTGATGAACTGGAATTTATTTATAATACACGCTTGCGTAGCGCGAATTTGCAACCCCAATTGTCAGAGGCATTAGTGCGTGATTTTCAAAGTCAGGTAGAAGCTGATGAAAATTATGATGTTTTTGAAAACGATGGTGACGACACTGCTGATTATGTGCCAGAAGATGATGCATCAGACATAGAAAATGATTTGGAAATTGAACCTAACGAACTTTATGATAGTGATGAAGAAGTAGATGAAGAAGAAGAAAGTGGAAATGATGCTGAAGCAGCAAATGAAGTCGACTCAGGCTGTTTTTATGTTAAAGACGGTACTAAATAAACGAAACTGAACCCCCTGCATCTCGTTTGCGCCAGCATAATATCATGCGTTTTCGATCTGGAACAAAAACAAGGCTCACCAATCCAGTTGAGGTATTCAAGCTATTTTTCTCAACCAATATTACGTTCGTCATCATTAGTGAAACAAATCGGCATGGGCGAGAATCAATTAGAAAATGGAATGAAGAACATCCAGAGTCTACCCAAAGAAAATGGATTGATTTGACAAGCTCTGAGCTAGATGCATTCATTGGGATTTTGTTGGCTTCTGGTCTCAGCCATAATAATATGCAAGACTCCAGTATATTGTGGCGTTCTGATTCGCTGCCCACATTCCGTGCGGCTATGTCGCACAAACGATTCATTACTCTGTCCAGATATATTCGTTTCGATAATAGTCGTACGCGGGCATTCCGACAGCAAACAGATAAAGCAGCTCCTATCCGGGACCTTTGGAATTTTCTCAATGAAAATCTGCAAAATTATTATGAACCTTATGAAAATATCACCATCGATGAGCAGTTGTTTCCGTATCGTGGGCGCACAAAGTTCACCCAATATATCCCATCAAAACCTGCAAGGTATACGATGCTAAGACTAAATTTCCATTGAAAGGAAAACTATACACTGGAAAGGAAGGAGACAATCGGGAGATAAATCATGGTAAAACGTTCTAATGTATTTCGCAAATTGTTACGCAAACAGCGGCAGAACAATTATTTCTGATAATTTTTTCACCTCATTGAACGGCGCTAAACGACTGGCATTTGTTGGCACCATTCGAGCAAACAAAAGATGTCTTCCTAAGGAAGTTATGAAGAGCACCAGACGACCAATTCTTTCAAGTGTGTTTGGTTTTCATGAAAATCTTTTTGCACTTTGCAGCTACGTGCCCAAAAAAAATAAGGCAGTCAATTTAATTTCAATCGTGCATTACACGAAATATGTTGAAGGCGTAGCCATGAAACCGGAAGCAATTTTTGCTGCAAATGCAACAATCCTGTTTGTCAGCAACATTCAAAAGTAGATTATTTATGTTTTTGTTGCCTTCCGCAAAATTCTGAATAAAAAAATCAATGTATTCTTCATAATAATTTTCTATTTTATCATAAACATTTATTACTTTACCCATAATAAAGAGAAATATATATAGAACAAAAAATATTTTCCTATCTTAGTAAAAAATTTAACGGCAAACAGCCCTTATTTCCATACAAATGCATGTAAATATATAGGGGTCTGGCCAGACACCATGTGCCAGAACTAAGGGCTCAAATATGTGCCTGACGAAGGGTAAAATAAAATTATAAGCAAATATATATACAAAAATATTTAATTATTTATATTAAATTATGAACAAAAATCTTTTATGTAACTAAGGTTTAAAAATACATATATATATAATTTTTTATACAAATAAAAATACAAAAATTACACAGACACAAAACATTTGAATAAATTAATTTAAAACAAAAATACATACGTTAGTAAAACTTACATAAAATGGAAAATAAAAAAAAATAAATGTCACATTCGATTTTCAAATAGACACATTTAATAAATTAATTTCAAATTTCTATAAAATAAAAAAGAGGGTGGTCCAAAGTCGTCCAATTTCGGATAAACAAAGCAAAATTAATGAATACATAGATTTGCTTATCGAATTATATAACAATATTTTGACATACACAGTATCATATAATGAAAAATTATCTTGTACTTTGCAATTAAAAATCCATAACAAAATTTTACATTGCAGGGAAATACTAGTGAAATGTTTTTGTAAATTGGAATGTAAAATGAAAGTCCATACGGTGTATATTTGTTCAGTAGTAGGGAAATAAGGAGTCAATTTGATTTAATTGCTTTTTGATAAGGAGTCAATTTGATTTAATTGCCTTCATTTTTGATAAAGAGTCAGTTTGATTTAATTGCCTTTATTTTTGATAGGGAGTCATTTTGATTTAATTGCTTTAAGCTGGGGTATCAGAATGCTTTAATGTTTTTTTTTTTTCAAGTATGTCATAAATTAAATATTTATTAATATGAGATTAGTTTTGGAGTGCACAATTTTTAGGATCAAGTGAAAGTAATTGATCTACATATTTGTTTTTGTATTAATAGGAAATTTGCATTTTTTCTTTCTTTCTTGTATTTATGTTATATATTTGAATTTATTCCAGTATTTTTTTGGTTGTCGGTTGTATGCTTGTAATGTAAAAGTGGTGGTTATACAAAATTTTTCTTGTGCGTGAATGGGCTAGGTGTTATGTAACGAGGGTCTTTTTGAAATTATGTTGTTAGTGTTGCCGTCGGTTGTTTGCTTGTAATGTAAAAGTGGTGGTTATACAAAATTTTTCTTGTGCGTGAATGGGCTAGGTGTTATGTAACGAGGGTCTTTTTGAAATTATGTTGTTAGTGTTGCCGTCGGTTGTTTGCTTGTAATGTAAAAGTGGTGGTTATACAAAATTTTTCTTGTGCGTGATTGGCTAGGTGTTATGTGACAAGGATCTTTTTTGAAATTATATAGGGTGCGTTGTCGTCGGTTAATTCTTTTTATCTCTTGTTTTTTTTTCTATTCTTTGGTGGTCATTGATCTACATATTTGTTTTTGTATTAAGAGGAAATTTGCATTAAGTGAAAGTCATTGATCTACATATTTGTTTTTTGTATTAAGAGAAAATTTCCATTTTTTCTTTCTTGTGTTTATGTTCTATTTTTGTTTTTATTTTTTTGTTTGGTATATACATTCTACATATAAATGTACAAGTAGGTCATAAATTAATTATTTATTAATGTGACATTTTCATTAGTCTACAAATTTTTATGTTTTAATGAAATTCGAATCTGTTTGTTTGTTTGTTCGGTTTTGTTTCTTGTAATAAAGCGGTAATTGGAATCTGTTAGTGTTTTGTTTGTTTGTTTGTTTAGTTGAGTATAATAAAAAACAATACTAAAAATTAGTTTTGCATGTATTTGGTTTTATTTTACTTTCTTTTTAAATAATTCTTAAATTAAAATCTCATTAAATATTTCTTATAAATTTAAATACGTATAATATAATAATTTCGGTTATTTGTTTTTATTTAATTAAAAATTTAGATGTTTATGATAGAGATTTATAAGATCGTTGACTGAATTTTCTCTAAATTTATAGATGATGCAACTACATGTATCAGGTCCTTCAGTACATCTGTCGTCAGACCATATGCAATCCTCAAAATGCTCTCCATGCGCTGAATTAAGAATTCTTTTATTCTCATATAATTCGAAATAATCAGCGTTCTTTAAAAAGAATTGTAAATCTTCTAAACATATAAACTCCTTATATTCATTAAGGAATTTTACAATTTGTTCACATTGACATCTTAATCGTATGAGTTGTTCTTTCTGTCTGAATCCAGAAATTATTATTTATTGTACCCTCCGCATTTATAATGTGAATATTTAAACTATTTGACAATACAATACTATGAAAATAAAGTGAGCAATTTATTGTAGTATCTTTAGGATACATTTCACAATATTTTGAAATAAAGAGTGAATAATTAATCCGTCTTTGAAAAAAGAGAAAACAAATGTATTCCTCTTTTCATATTAGTCCATGCAATTTATTGTAGTAATTTTAATATATATAACAAGAAGTTAATTTAAAATTTAATTCATGTGAAAGTTTTATTCTTAACAAAGTCTTCAAAGAAACAACAACCATGAGCGCTGTATCAAAATCATTAATAAACAAATTTGATGACCTCAACAACAAACCAATTATCCATATTAAAGATATGGAGGATCTTAAATAAAACAAAATATTGAAAGCAATTAAAATGCAAACGAAATATGGGGAAAGTATCCAGATTGAGGGAGAAAATTGTGTCATCTTTCTGCCAAAAAGATTTAATGCTATAACTGATGATGAGATAAAGGAGTTATCATCTGGCAATTACTTCATCAAAAAATTACCTACAGTAGACGATAAACACTTGCGATTAGAGTTGGAGTTATTTGATATAAATGAATATATTGTTCCTGAAAGTGGCAATATCCGCTTTGGAGATGAAATTGTAAATTTGTATTAAACAACGAGAAATAAAAATATTAAAATACATTGAAAACAAAAAGAAAAAAAAAATGCGTTTTTATTTATTAATAATTTCATACAAAAATTTCAGGCATAAGTGACCACAATTAAATGAATTATATTTTTGATGTCTTCTATAATTGTACACTATATTTGAGCCCAAATATGCTACTAATTCAAGTGGTGGCTGCAAATTTCCAAAACTATCAAAGTACTCCTTATGATCTTTATTTTTGTAGTATGCTACCCAATGAGTGCCTGCTCCAATTGAGGAATCCAGATTAACAATGCCACATTCTATTCGTCGAGGATGTTTGGGGAGTGAATCTCTCATAAAAATACCTCTAAAGTGTGGAATATGTGTGGTAAACTTAATCAAATCGATATCAGTAAGTGGTCTTTTGGGGAGCATCTTAATTAGTTTTTTGACATTTTATCGAATACAAGACCATACCCCTTCTTATATCTTTTGCAGCATTAATAGCTTTAACAATAGCTGCTCCAACAGATGACAGACCACCTAAGGTCCCTAAAGCAGTTAGTATTGGCACTAATGGTAAGAACCCTCCAACTTTTGGTACATTGATAATGCGAGGTATAACAACTTTTGATTTTTTTCCGTTCAGCGATTTATTTAAAACTTTACGAGCAATTTTAATTGCGTCGTTTATATCTTTAGGTTTTTCTTTCTTTAAAGTTGCCGTAGCCATTCGTATTGCTGTGCCAAAAATTTTCTTTCCAAATTTATTTTTTGACTTTAGACCCATGCCGAGTTTGACTTTAGCCTTCATGGCGTAAGTTATAAAATATGAGTTTGTTTTTTCTCCAATACTGCTGTCTTTCGATAAAACTCGTTCCCAGGCTCGATTTTCAAGTATTTTATCTGCTTGGTGTCGCTTACTGATTTCCTTATTTTGAGAGTAAGCAATATCGTGCTCTCTGCAAGCAGCATCCAACGGATTTATCCCCTTATCACCCCTCTTTAAACGTTTTTCTAGCTTAGTACCTGGTCCACAAAATTCATAACCCGGTAAATGAAGTTCAAAAGGTAGAGAATTTATTACTCTATCTACTAATCCACTCCCAGTGACAGAATGCATATGATTGATAATTCTATGATATTGTTAGACCTATTTATATAATCTGGAAACTAATTAAAAGGGAAATTTAAAACTTTGGTTTTAGTTGTTAAAATGCGGTTGACCAAACAACATAAAAATATAGTTGTTAGGAATGTTGATTCCTCAACAAGTACAAATATGAGAAGAAAACACAGTTCTCTATTGCCAAATTCTATAAGAGCACTTATAGTGGGACCTTCGAACTGTGGAAAGACTAATGTAATGATTAGTTTGATTGAAAGTCCTAATGGATTAAAATTCGAAAACATCTATTTATATTCGAAATCATTATTTCAACCTAAATATGAGTACTTAAATAAACTCGTATCAACGATTAAAGGAATGGGTTATTTTACATTTTCTAACAATGAAAGTGTTATTCCACCAGATGAAGCTAAAAATAACTCAATAATTATATTTGATGACGTTGCATGCGAAAATCAAAATAATATACGTGCATACTTTTGTATGGGTCGTCACAAAAATGTGCATTCATTTTACTTGTGTCAAACTTATACCCGAATACCTAAACATTTGATACGAGATAATGCCAATATGATTATAATGTTTAAGCAGGATGAAATGAATATGAAACACGTCTATAGTGATCATGTTGGAACGGATATGTCCTTTGAACAATTTCGTAAAATATGTCAAGAATGTTGGAGAGAAAACTATGGATTTTTAACAATATGTAAAGATGATAACTTAAATGCTGGTCGATATAGAAAGACATTTAATGTTTTCATTGAAATATAAGGATGTTGGAATAATATGATGATATTAGTAAAGTTTGACCTCTTGAATCGATAGGATTAACAAATTAAAAACATTTAAATAATTACATCCTTTTATGAATTCAGCTGATTCCAAATAAGCTTGCTATATTTTATGCTCTGTTTCTGATCTATTCCTGGTATGTTGCTGATCTATTCCTGGTCTGTTTCTGATCTATTCCTGATCTGTTGCTGATCTGTTCCTGGTCTGTTTCTGATCTATTCCTGGTCTGTTTCTGATCTATTCCTGGTCTGTTTCTGATCTGTTCCTGATCTGTTTCTGATCTGTTCCTGCTCTGTTTCTGATCTGTTCCTGGTCTGTTTCTGATCTATTCCTGCTCTGTTGCTGATCTGTTCCTGGTCTGTTTCTTAACTATTCCTGGTATGTTTCTTAACTATTCCTGGTCTGATATGACTGAAGTGTTGGAGGAACTGGTCAAGGTAAGAAATGCTTTGAAGAAGAAATTTCGAAGCATAAAAATGGGTGAAGCTAATACTCATGAAAGACTACAAAAAACATTTAAGCCCATAACTAACCCGCTGAAAGAATTTATAAATAATTCTTCTAAAGAAAAGAGAATTTCTAAAGATGAAAAAGAAGAAATTAAAAATGAAATAAAAAATGAAATAGAAAATGAGACGAGTTTATCGTTTAGAAAATTACCAATGAAACTGGGGACAAGTACCCCAAAGAAAGATTTTACGAGTGATGAATACAAAACAATTGATGAAAATGATGATGATGATATTTACTATCAAACTGAATCCCCCGTTGATGTTACAAACGATACAATAATAAACTCACTCGATTTATCGCATTTAGCTCGAAAAAATTAACTGGAAACGCTTTATGGTCCTCACAAAGATTCGAATGGTGAGTGGAAATTTGGGAATAGCTACATTAAGTTGAGTGATGATAAAATTATGCTAGGAAATCAAAATTGGTTGCTAACACCAGGTTTGGTTTAGTTAATGTTTTATAAAACTCCAAAAAATTATGATAAAACAGAATTGGAGATTTACAAAAAGATTTTGATGGAGACAAATGCTCACAAAAGAGACTATAAATCAGATGGACAAATTAAAGGGACAAGGGCCTACAAATATGTAAACATTATCAGCAAATTATTTAAAAATGACAAAACAGGAAGTGGTCTAATGAAATTAAATTCTAATAAACCTAATTATGTATATTGGAATGATCCGAATGAATTAGTTGACCGCCTCAGATTATTAATCGCCTCTCAAGCTGCTGGTCATAACAATCATAACAATGAAATTGTTTCTATTATCGAAGAACTGCAGGAAGCTGATATAATATTATAATATATATAAAGTTTTGTGAGTTAAGGATATACATTCCCAGCAAAAATGAAGCTGCCAAAGAAGCAATAAAAGCATCACTACTATGGCAAAGGCATCACTTCTTTTCTAATGGTTTCATCGATGAATTTAACACTAGCGTGTCATAGGATGGAAGTATTCAAATGTCGCTACTAGCATTACTCATACTTTACTCTAAGGAAGAAATGATAATACAATGATTAGATATTCTGATGCATGAGTGGAAAATGTTTATATACTTTGTAGTATTTAAGTTTTGATGAAAATTTAATTCATAAAAATGCAGAAAAATAAGTTTAAAGAAGCGAAATTTATGCATTGATATACAAATACTCTTTACTAAAAAAAATAAATAATTCTGCATTAGTGAAAAAGCATATTTGAAACATTTTTCAAAAATTTTAATGAATTTTTAGACAAATTTTATAAATTTTTTTGGATAATATAAAATCTGGTTGTACAATTTGGAAACATTTTTAGACAATTTGGAAATATTTTTGAACAATTTTAAAAAATTTTTGCACAATTTTAAAACATTTTTGGGCAATTTGAAATAATTATACAATTTTAAAATTATTTTGATAAATTCTGAATTAAAACTGAAAATGGTGTAGTGTTAAATAATAATAATGTAAAAATGCACAGATTGCGTCCTCATAAATATTTAAGGCTGAAAAAATGCAAATGACAGGCCAGCTAGTTTCAATTAAAGTTTAAAAAATATCTGTTTCTCTTGATATTTCAAAACTTTTATAAAAATTGCAAAACTGCATAAATTCTAACCCTCATGAAATGTTAAACTAAAATATAAAAAATGATTTAATAAAAAAATTAAAAAAGTTCATCAGAACTATTTTTTCAATTTGAATAAATGCTTTAGATTCAAAATATATACGATATACTATAACTTATGCTTTAGAAGTAATGAAGAGTGATTTTTTAATATATGCATTGGGTTTTTATCCAGATCACTGCATTTGAAATATGAACTCATCAATTCTTTGGAAGTGCCTTAGAATAACACCAAAAAATCATAAAAGAATGTCGACTGAAGTTTAGGAAGCAATGAAAGAAGTTATAGTCCCAGAATGACTACCACTTCTTTTTGCTGGGTTGGAAATGTCTGTCGACAAGTTCGGACACTATTACAATTCTAAGCTGAACTATAATAATATAATAAGAAAGAATGATTCGAAAATATTTGGCCCCATTTTGGATAGCGATAAGAACTTTAATATCCAAAACAAAAGAATTAAAAATGTTGCGAGCCCTGTGGAAGAAAACGACGCCGTCACAAAAGTCTTTCTACTCTTACAAGTCAACAAAATGCAGACAGACCTACTTTTGAATATAGATAAAAATAATGATGTAGTATATAAGAAAATTTCTGATATAAATCATAATCAAAAATCGTACTTTGACAGAGAACTTGAGTTGTTGCGTCAACGAATTAAACTTTTGCAGAGTTTACTACTAAAATTGATGTCGAGGGAAGATGTGTTACATATGATGTCTAACACTGATAACATAATAAACTAATATATGTTGTCGATAATGAATACAAAGAGAATTCTGGTAAAAGAGTTGCATAAATAGGCTCGAAAAAATTTTAAGCGTCGAAGAGTTGTAATGAAAGGTATTGATGATTTATGGCAAGCAGATCTAGTTGAAATGGGTAATTATTCATCAGATAACAAGGACTATCGTTATCTGCTAACGGTCATTGATACGTTTTCAAAATATGCTTGGGCAGCACCTCTCAAATCTAAAAGTTCATCGGATGTTTGCAAAGCAATGGAAAATATATTGAATTTGGGTCGTGTGCCAAAAAATTTACATACTGATGATGGCAAGGAATTCTTTAATAAAAACTTTAGTAAATTGATGAAAAAGCATAATATTAATCACTACTCAACGTATAGTGTAATGAAAGCGTCTATTGTTGAACGATTCAATAGAACTCTTAAAGGTATGATGTGGAAGGAATTTAGCTACAACGGATCATATCATTGGATTGATTTATATAAAGATTTAATTGATGAGTACAATCACAAGATTCATCGTACCATAAAAATGGCACCCATTAATGTTAATTCTACGAATGAGAAAATGTTACTAGACACAGTGTATAATCACTTGAAAATGTACAAAATCTCAAAATTTCATGTTGGAGATTCGGTACGCATCAGCAAATATAAGCATATTTTTGAAAAGGGATACACACCTAACTGGACAACAGAAATTTTTAAAATCAAATCTATAAACAACACTTATCCAGCAACAAATATTTTGGTGGATTACGAGGGAAATAGAATTAAAGGTGCCTTCTATGATGAAGAACTCTCAAAAACTCGACTGCCTAATACATATCTTGTTGAAAAAGTTATTAAAACTAAAGATAATAAAGTATTCGTGAAATGGTTGGGTTTTTCAAATCAGCATAATTCTTGGATAAATAAAAATGATATTTTGTAATGTGTGTGTGTGTGATTACTTTTACGACTATAAAATTAAGTATAAAAGGATTAAATGTTTTCTCCACTTTTTTTAGTTGAATAAATAACTTTAGCTTGATAATACATTATATTTATATATTATCAGGAGGAGAATGGATAAGATTTTTAAGAGCTCTGAGATTAAATATGAAAAACTAAAGTATTGTAATTATTGTGGTAGTAATGATCACAATGAAAATAAATGCAATCAGAAGAAAAATGATAATAAAGTTAATAAATGAGAATCTTCTGGAAAGAATGTTAAAATTGATATATATATATATATATATATATGTATATATATATATATATATATATATATATATATGTGCACAGCACATATTGCGGGGACGGGTTTTCGTTCCACAAGTTACTATGAAGACATTTTGTTACTTTGAGGACTGTCCTTAAACTTTTCATTATTCTAGTGTTTACTCTGAAGACATTTTACTGGACACAGCGCATTTTATATGGACTTTTTTGGCTGTATATACAGATGTCTTCAAAGTATGGGCAATGCATATATATATATATATATATATATATATATGTGCACAGCCCATGTTGCGGGGACGGGTTTTCGTTCCACAAGTTACTATGAAGACATTTTGGTACTTTGGGGACCGTCCTAAAACTTTTAATTATTCTACTGTTTACACTGAAGACATTTTACTGGATACAGCGCATATTATAGGGACTTTTTTGGCTGTATATACAGATGTCTTCGAAGTAAGGGCAATGAATATATATATATATATATATATATATATATATATAGGTATATACTACGTGTACTTTAAGTATTGATATAAAATTATCTAAAATAAAGAAAAAAGGAACCCTTTAAAAAAACAATATTTTGTTTTATTTCCTACATTAGCCATTTGGTAAGCAAAATGTCAATTACACTAACATTGAGCGGAAACTCCTCAAATTTATCAGCAAATTACTTTCCTCCAATAAATTTAAACGGCGATTACGAGTGTGCTCTCGTAGATTTTCACACATACAACAGCATTCCAAATGTGGACAAATACAATAATTTGTTTCACATTGGTAGTAAAATTATTACAATACCTATTGGATCCTATGAGCTGAATGATATTGTTGATTTCATAAAGGGGGAATATGAGAAAGATGGGTTGGGGAAGAAGAAAATTATTATAGAAGCTAATAACAATACAATGCAAGTCAAATTGTATAGTTCCGAAGATTCGATATACTTTAACAAGAAGAATTCGATGGGAAAATTGTTTGGTTTCAATAAGAATGTCCTCTCTCCTAATGTCCCCCATTTCTCAGATATACCAGTAAATATTTTTAAGGTAAATCTCTTGCGGATAGAATGTAATATTGTGGTAAACACATATATAAACAATTCTCATGCACATACATTACACGAATTTGCAATAAATGTTCCACCTGGCTATAAAATGGATGAAATACCTACAAATCTCATCTATTTGCCAGTGAATTCCAAAGAATAGTTGATCAAGACGGTGATTTAATTAATTTTCGAGGAGAAGAAATTACTATTCGATTACATTTAAGGCCAAGAAAATAATGATAATGTATAACAAAGAAATTCTCTCAAATAGCATTCCTTATACCACATTGTTATCCCCAAAATCCATATTATTGCCATCAGTCAAACCAAAATTAGCGTCCACGCTGTTCTCATCTTCACATTCAGCCAACAATTTAACAGAATCAAATAGAAATTTTATCAAATCATTGAATTTCCAATTGAAGAAGCAACATCAATAATTAATGTTTTGGATAAACCCTTATCGGATGAAAGCATTATAAAAAAAGATTATCACACTTATACTCCATACTTGCAATCATTTAAAAATAACGATGAAATAAGAATATCAATACAAAATCAGGATTTGTATGTTTTGCCGAGTGAAAGTTTTATTTACATTGAAGGTTTAGTAGAAGAAGAAAGCGGCGATAGTAAAAAAGTGGTAGCATCTTCTGCTTTCAGATTGAAAAATAATTTTGTTGCTCATCTATTTGTTGAAATTCGTTATGAGCTAAATGGCATTGAAATTGATCGCACAAGACACCTAGGAGTTTCAACTAATAAAGGGTGTCCCAAGAAGAACGCAATTTTTAAATTTTAAATAAAACACATATATTTAAAAAAAAATCGTGAAACTTTATTATATCGTAAAGTAGACAGAATGAGGTTATGTATGGAACAATATATCGTGCAGATGGCCGCCGCGGTTTTGCTCGCATGCACGCGATCTTTTAATGAAATTTTCAATGACCGCTTTGCATGAATGCTGCGGTATTTCATTAATGCAGCGTCCAATTTCCTCTTTTAAGGCTTGAGTCGTCGTCGGCTTATTCGCGTAAACCATCGACTTCAAAAAACCCCAAAGAAAAAAATCTAATGGTGTTAAATCGCACGATCTAGGCGGCCAATTCTGATCTCTAAAACGCGAAATAACACGACCGGGAAATGACTGATGCAGCAATTGAATTGTTTCTCTGGCTGTATGACATGTGCCGCCGTCTTGTTGGAACCACATGCCCTCCACATTCATTTCTTCAATTCTAGGCAAGAAAAAACTGGTTATCATTTCACGATACCGAACACCATTGACTGTTTGCGCTTGACCTGCCTCATTTTCATAAAAAAAAGGTCCAATGATTCCTCCAGCCCAAAAACCACACCACACAGTGACACGTTGAGGATGCATTTGCTTCTCGTGAATCACTCGAGGATTTTCCTCACCCCAAATGCGACAATTCTGCCTATTGACGAAGCCATCAAGATGAAAATGGGTCTCGTCACTGAAGATGATTTTATCGGCAAAATCAGCATTTTCATGTTGTCTCTCCAATACCCAATTAACGAACTCCCTTCGCTGTCCATGGTCAGCTGGCTTCAGTTCCTGAGTCAATTGAACTTTGTATGCATGAAGATGCAAATCTTTCGTCAAAATTCGCTGCAAAGTGGATTTGGAGACACCAATTTGCTGAGCTCGGTGTCGAATTGAGGTGGATGGAGTTTGAGCGACATCATCACGTACAGCTGCAATATTTTCGGTCGATCGACCTGGTCGATGGCGCGTTGTTGTCTTTACATCACTAACAGACCCAGTTTCGGCAAATTTATCCATTAATCTCTTTACAGTTGACTCATTTGGAGCATTATTGTGACCCCAAATTGATCGCAATTTGCGAACTGGAGCCGCAAAACTTTCACCATTTTGGTAAAACAATTTCACAATGAGAATGCGTTGTTCATTCGTGTAGCGCTCCATTTTTACTAACCTCGTACCTTCTACTAGCAAACAATAACAATTGTGCCAGATTTAAAAATTGCGTTCTTCTTGGGACACCCTTTATTAAAAATTATGTTTCTTTGATGGCAACGGACGGTGCTCTCATGGAAAATGCTGCTTGGAGTAAAGTAGATGACCTAAATGTAATAAATGGACACTTTAACTTTTATGTACCATTAAAAATA
The DNA here is from genome assembly GCA_949748255.1 of Eustalomyia histrio. NCBI lineage: Eukaryota > Metazoa > Arthropoda > Insecta > Diptera > Anthomyiidae > Eustalomyia > Eustalomyia histrio. Next base: position 117,311,965 of record OX456523.1, read on the forward strand.
TTATTGGGATTTGCTGAAGACTTTAATAAAATTATTTTAAATTCCAAACATGAATTGATATTACTTCGTAGCAAAAGTGATGATGATCTCGTATATTCAACAGCATCTGTTCAAAAACCAAAAATTACTATTAAGAATATTTCATGGAGGATACCACATGTACAGCTTTCTGACTTGAGTAAAATAAATATGATAAAAATTATACAAAATGGAACAAATTTACCAATAGCATTCCGCAGTTGGGACTGTCATTTTAATCCTCAATTATCAAGCGGAACTAATCACATTTGGAATGTTAAATTATCTGCAAATAGGGAACGACCTCGCTTCGTTTTGATAGCATTCCTGCGTGAGAATAAATTTATTAATTGTGATTTAACCAACATCAAAGTTCACTTAAACTCAGAGTCATATCCTTATGATGATCTAAACATTAAATTTGGGGAAGAACGGTTTGCCATCCTCTATGATATGTATGTCAGATTTCAACAAAACTACTATGTGAGAGAACCTCACCCTCTACTCACTTGTCAAGAATTCAAAAATAAAGCTCCTATTACAGTTATTGATGTAAGCCATCAAAATGAAACGGTTGCAAGGGGTCCGATTGATATAAAAATTATGTTTGAGACTGGCATCAATATACCACCAAACTCATCAGCTTACTGCATTCTTATTCATGATCGTTTAATTGAATATACGCCTTTGACAGGACAGGTTCATAAAATTGTTTAAGCAATGGAAATGCCAAAAATAGTTTTTATTGATCTCCAAGGCTTTAGAGCAGATTCTAATAATTTTATTGCCAAAGAAATTGCATTGGTTTTTAACGCTAAGGAGTATATAAATTTCATCATAAAAACCCCCTTCGATTATAGTTATTTATCACCAAAGAATCAAAAACAAGTCAATTGGTTAACAAAAAATCATCATCATCTGCAATGGGAAGATGGATCCGTATCATTCAAGTCTGTGTGCGAATTTCTCAAATCAAACACAGAGGGTTCTTTAATTTTTGTCAAGGGTTTGGAAAAGAAAAAGTGGTTGGAGAATATGCTGCGGAAAAACGTTTTCAATACAGAAAATATCAACTGCTGTAATTTAAGAGAGCTCGATGAAAAATATCCCGATTGCATCCGTTGTAGTTCTCACAAACATGTAACATGTGCACTGAAAAATGCTCTTTTACTACAAAAATGTTTAAACTTTAAAATAAATGAAGGCAATTTTCCATTTTTATTATCTTTATTAAATATTTAGAAAATACACACTTAAAAACAATGTCTTAAAATTTTAAATAAAAATATGTATTCTTAAAATAGAAAACTAAAATACCAGTGTTTTATTTTGCTTAATAATCAAAAAATTTTAAGAGAAAAATACAAAATATTTATTTTTTTTCAAGAATCTCTTTTAATCTTAAACTTATTAAATTTTATTATTAAAAAAAAAGAAATTATTAAATTATATTACAAAATATACATCAAATTTAATTTAAAGCTATTAAAATACAATGTTTTATTCCCTTATAATTGATGCTATTAAATATTTCATCCTCAGAATCATTCTGGAATTGTACAAAGTCAATATTTACTCCCATAATAGTATTATCTCCATCTTCATCAAAAATATAATTCCTATTGCTACATTTTAGACATTCATTGTCAGGGGTTTTATTATACTGATTATATTCACAATGCCCCCTAGCGACTGTTTGAACCTGATTGTTCATAATTATTCGTTTTTCATCCTTATAACTTAAAACGATTTTATATATATTTATTGTAAAAACATTATGCAATCTAGATGCAAATAAACACATATTATCGCTTACGATTTTACTATTAAATAAGGCAGTTTTATAATCAAACATACAATATTTATTTAAAGCAGACTTCTTAACCCCCTTTGCTTTTTTAATTTCCTTGTTGTCAATAGTTTTAATGGAATACATTTTCGATCTAAGACCAACAAATTCAGTCATAATAGTACCATTATTCTCATCTTTCATTTTACCCAAAACTTTTTTATTCACTAACGGTATGTCGTAAGGATTATTAACGGGGTAATCTGAGGTATCAAATTCAGACAACAAATCATTAAGTATATCTTTGTAAAAATCTTCAGTTTTTATTGAATATATAAATGAATCGGTGTCCATATAATTGAGAATTATATTTTGACCATATTTTGACTTCATTATCCTATAATGAAAATCATACATTTTCCATTTAGATAATTCAAGTACGGCAAAACCTATGTATATGGGCTTATCGTATAATATATCAACTTTACCAATCTGAACTGCAAATAAGTCTTCAGAAAACTTTGAAATGCTTTTAAAATTGGGGCGAGAAACAAAATATCTTGCACCTCTACGATTTATATCTTCACTCTCCCAGTTTCTTGTGATTTTGACATCCACCCTTTTCTCAACATTTTCCATGGTCTTCCCATAAACAGCGTTATTTAAAAGTTTGAAAAAGTCTTTTTCAAATGTATTTTGAGCCTCTGCTCTATGTTGTGTATTTAAGTTTATATATTTCTGAAGCCATGGTGATTGATTGAATTTTATTCCCCTATGATATTTTGTACAAATTAAACCATTTGCAAGGCATTGTTTAAGGTTTCGATAATGAATCAGATATTTTGTTTTATTAGTCAAATCTGCAATAAGTTTTTTGCATTTTGAGTTTCCAACTACTTTATTTTAAGGAGCAAAAGGAAGATCATTATGCAGTTTATGAAGAGAGTGTGGATATTTTAAGTCAACTTCTAAAATCTAACCGACAGGAGAAGTATCAGATATTTTATTTGGATTAAATTTCTTTAAATCGTCCTCGCCAAGCCACTCAAATCCCCCAGCTGGAAGATACTGTGACATTGCCCATCCATATAAAATATTTGCATCTAAGTAAGCTAAATATTCAGATGGTTTACTACTATCATAATCATCTAAATATATATTATTGGCTTTGGCATGTCTCTGTGAACATTGTACGAGACCACCCCTTATTCCCTTTTGTATAAACAGATGCATATCTTTATCTGTGAACAATTCTAATTCCTTCTTTGTCGTTTTAAGCATTGCATCCCATGAAAGACCTGGGGCGGTATAATAATTATTTGGATCTAACTTATATATGGATTTGCAAATTTTTCTAAAGTTTTGAAATATATCTGCCAATAAAAGTACATCCGTTTTTAAATACAATTATGTATAATCTAACATATTTTTACATCTAAAAGTATTCCAAACATTTTTCGCGTGTTCATAATCTTCTTCAGAACATTCTGCGTCAGTTAAAACATTAAAAAACTTATCTCGACTGGGGAGCTCAGTTTCATTGAATCTTTCCACAGAATCCATATAAGAGTATGGAAAAACACCTTTTCTCCTAATTAGATTAAAATGATTTTCATCAGAGAAATTTTTGCGGACAATATTTAAATCCTCAACACGTAATTTTTTTGCTAGGGAATCTAAACTTGAAGCCATAAATCTGAACGAATCCAGAAATCTTATTTCGAATTTTTCCTTAGTCGAGTTTTCTTGAAAAGGTAGATATATAGATAAAGATATATATAATTCCTTGTTGAAAGGAACTACACGTATATCACTATCTGGAATACTATTTAAATATTTAAAGAACATATGACAATCATATGAAGAAAAGTTGTGAAAAAATACTGGAATAAATTTAGGTTTTCTATATTTTAATTTACAATCATTGTGAGCAGGGCCTCTATACTTGCCAGTAAAATGACAGTGATCTTTAACTTTGGATACATATATCACCTTTTCAAAAATATGGCAAATATTAGATGAATTATGAAAAATTATATCATCTTCAGTCATTATTATTTCAACTTCTTTGTAAATATAATTTTTATAAATGTCTTTTAAGTCCTCAACTAAATCTTTAACAAAAACATTAGGTGCATCTTCTCCAAAATAAATTGTAAACTTGTCTAAATTATCATTAAAGCTACATTTTATAAAATAACTAAAAGCACATGGAATATGTCGTTGTATTTTTGTAGTTTTAGTACTAACCTCTTCACTTATGCTACTTAAAATCGATTCAAAGTCCGCATAGACTGTAAACGGAACATCTAGTTCCTTATGAGCATTCGAATATTTTAGAACAGCATCAGCTCCTTCTGGCATCCTTGTGCAAACTTTATTGCAAGTTTGTTTATGAAGTGATAAATCTTGTTGACTATATTTGTAAGTAAGGCATGCATTACATACAAATATTTTTCCTTTGTATCCAGTCAAACTGCTTCGAATAAACCTTTTATTTAATAAAAAAGAACAAAAAAAAAAAAAAAAGTTTGAAATATTTCTTTTTTATAAAGTTTTACATGTATTTTTTTTTTGCTACTAACCTTGAAATATCACTTATAACGATGTAATGCGACCTTTCTTCCTCTATGAGAAGCAGGAGGTTTATATGATATTTCTTCTCCTCCTTCGTTAGATAGTAGGGTCCGACTATATTTTTCTTTTCATATCCGAAGACGTTGACACTTATATCTACATTTTGCCTTTCAAAGTCTTTTAAGCTTTTTAGACTTAATGGAAAGGTGAGTTTTGAAAAGTTTAATTGCAAATTGTTTACAATTATTATGTCGGCAGAAATACTTTCTATGTTGTAGGATGAACATTCCGTTTGTTGACAACGAGACAATTCTTTTTCACAATACAATGAAGCAATTAAACACCATTTGAAGCAGTAGACATCATCATTCTGGATATTTATAAATGCACGCTTTCTGACTAATTCCTTTGGCAGAGGTATATATTGTGATCCTCTTATAATATTAACTTCATTCACATTAATATTTAAAAATTTTATGGTAACCAGAGACCATCCACTATCCCTTTCTTGGAACTCAGACATTTTATTTCTAATTTCATCAGTTTGCGAGTCATAGATATTATTCAAGTCATCGCTTAAAGTGACCATTGCCATTTTTGTTGAGTGAGTCATTGTAGCTGCAACAATTTCTTGCTCGCTTATTTTGATATAATCACACACAAGCTCCATATTGAATTTAAAGGATATGTGTCTAGCTTGACAATCCTTTAGGAGTTCTATTAAAATAGATTCCTCTTTTTTGAAAAATTCCTCGGGAATGAGAATTTCATCTTTTTCATTTACTAGCATATAAATTGCTATTCGTTCACTATAATCACTGCTCCTTACAGTGAGTCTAGGGTTAATTGTCTTCATCCCACAATTGCTGCGATGTTGTAGTCTTCGGAAGTGTTGGCTATAGTTTAAGCTACTAACTGCTTCATTGCAAGGAACGCAAAATTTTGATGAGGTGGTTGCATGGGTCCTTTCATGCTCCTTCATTGTGGAGCGCTTAAGGAAAAACTTTCCACACTCAACACAATGTTTATTTTTATGTTGAAGCATGTTGTGTTTGGTGTTGAAAGCAGCTTGGCATATCACGCAGAAAAACATTTTGAGCTAGTTTTTTATTTTTTTATTAAAAAAAAATTTCACACAGTAAAAATAACTTCACACAGAAAAAATAAGTGATAAAGTTCTCAGAGATTTTTTTTTTTTTTATTAAAAATTTGTTTTAACAAAAATTTTTTTAAAAAGTTCAACAAACAGGAAAAACCGGATGATGAAGTAAGAGATATTTTTTTTTCTTTTTTATTTAAAATTTATTTTACAGACAGAAAAAGTTCAACAAACACGAAAAACCGGATAAAGTAATATACTTATATGATGAAGTAAAAGATACTGAACTTAATTTTCTGATGGGATTTTCGTCCAACCATTTGTTAAGAATTATATGAGAATAAAAGAATTCTTAATTCAGCGCATGGAGAGCATTTTGAGGATTGCATATGGTCTGACGGCAGATGTACTGAAGGACCTGATACATGTAGTTGCATCATCTATAAATTTAGAGAAAATTCAGTCAACGATCTTATAAATCTCTATCATAAACATCTAAATTTTTAATTAAATAAAAAAAAATAACCGAAATTATTATATTATACGTATTTAAATTTATAAGAAATATTTAATGAGATTTTAATTTAAGAATTATTTAAAAAGAAAGTAAAATAAAACCAAATACATGTAAAACTAATTTTTAGTATTGTTTTTTATTATACTCAACTAAACAAACAAACAAACAAACAAAACACTAACAGATTCCAATTACCGCTTTATTACAAGAAACAAAACCGAACAAACAAACAAACAGATTCGAATTTCGTTAAAACATAAAAATTTGTAGATTAATGAAAATGTCACATTAATAAATAATTAATTTATGACCTACTTGTACATTTATATGTAGAATGTATATACCAAACACAAAAAATAAAAACAAAAATAGAACATAAACACAAGAAAGAAAAAATACATTTCCTATTAATACAAAAAACAAATATGTAGATCAATGACTTTCACTTAATGCAAATTTCCTCTTAATACAAAAACAAATATGTAGATCAATGACCACCAAAGAATAGAAAAAAAACACAAAAGATAAAAAGAATTAACCGACGACAACGCTACCCTATATAATTTCAAAAAGACCCTCGCTACATAACACCTAGCCAATCACGCACAAGAAAAATTTTGTATAACCACCACTTTTACATTACAAGCAAACAACCGACGGTAGAATGTATATGCCACCAAAGAATAGAAAAAAAAACACACAAGAGATAAAAAGAATTGACCGACGACAACGCACCCTATATAATTTTAAAAAAGACCCTCGTTACATAACACCTAGCCCACCACCACTTTTACATTACAAGCATACAACCGACAACCAAAAAAATACTGGAATAAATTCAAAAATATAAGATAAGAAAGAAAGAAAAAAATGCAAATTTCCTATTAATACAAAAACAAATATGTAGATCAATGACTTTCACTTGATCCTAAAAATTGTGCACTCCAAAACTAATCTCATATTAATAAATATTCAATTTATGACATACTTGAAAAAAAAAAACATTAAAGCATTCTGATACCCCAGCTTAAAGCAATTAAATCAAAATGACTCCTCATCAAAAATGAAGGCAATTAAATCAAATTGACTCCCTATCAAAAATGAAGGCAATTAAATCAAATTGACTCCTTATCAAAAAGCAATTAAATCAAATTGACTCCTTATTTCCTACTACTTTGTTCGAATTGGTACAGAAGAAAATTATGACAGATTCTGGTTTTGAGACAGAAAGTAAGGATAGTGAAGAAAAATCAGACAAAAATACAAACAAATATGTAGATCAATGACTTTCACTTAATGCAAATTTCCTCTTAATACAAAAACAAATATGTAGATCAATGACCACCAAAGAATAGAAAAAAAACACAAAAGATAAAAAGAATTAACCGACGACAACGCTACCCTATATAATTTCAAAAAGACCCTCGCTACATAACACCTAGCCAATCACGCACAAGAAAAATTTTGTATAACCACCACTTTTACATTACAAGCAAACAACCGACGGTAGAATGTATATGCCACCAAAGAATAGAAAAAAAAACACACAAGAGATAAAAAGAATTGACCGACGACAACGCACCCTATATAATTTTAAAAAAGACCCTCGTTACATAACACCTAGCCCACCACCACTTTTACATTACAAGCATACAACCGACAACCAAAAAAATACTGGAATAAATTCAAAAATATAAGATAAGAAAGAAAGAAAAAAATGCAAATTTCCTATTAATACAAAAACAAATATGTAGATCAATGACTTTCACTTGATCCTAAAAATTGTGCACTCCAAAACTAATCTCATATTAATAAATATTCAATTTATGACATACTTGAAAAAAAAAAACATTAAAGCATTCTGATACCCCAGCTTAAAGCAATTAAATCAAAATGACTCCTCATCAAAAATGAAGGCAATTAAATCAAATTGACTCCCTATCAAAAATGAAGGCAATTAAATCAAATTGACTCCTTATCAAAAAGCAATTAAATCAAATTGACTCCTTATTTCCTACTACTTTGTTCGAATTGGTACAGAAGAAAATGATGACAGATTCTGGTTTTGAGACAGAAAGTAAGGATAGTGAAGAAAAATCAGACAAAAATACAAACTTAAATATAGCATAAAATACTACTGACTTAAAAACTGAACATTTTGACATCCAAGATTTTTTGAAAATGGCTTCAATAGAGCAAAAAACTAAGTTTATTTCAATGTGTTCCAACATTATAAGAGAAAATTTCGTTGGAAATCCTCTTAGTTTAAACTCTTTTCTTGATAAAATCAATTTAATTGAGGGAGGTTTTGCCAGACCAAATAACAAGTGTAGATTAGATTAAGGAAACCCTTAGAGGTAGAATCAGACCTGAGGGTCAATTCTCGTTCTGTGAAACGGTGAAATGAAAAGTTTTTTCACGTTTTCATAGTACTTTTGATTCGCGTTCTGTGAAAAAATGTAAAGAAATATCAAAACGTTTTCATATGAAAAAAAAAGTGGAACGAAACAAGATTTGTTCACGATTGCACAGCACTGGCGATTCTTGTTTTGTGTAACAGTGCAAACAACTGTCAAAATATTTTCATATGAACAAATTGTTTACACAGACTATTTATAAGTGAAATAAACATGGAGAAGATTGTAAGATTAAAGCGTGCCAGCGAAAGCCAAAAGGAGTATTTAACTAATTATTGAGAAAAGCATGTGGACATTGCAAACCATAAGTAAGTAGCTTAATAACCATAATCACACTTTTATTAATCCCATATTTACAGATTTGTAACTGCAGATGGTGCCAAATTTAGAGACGAAAAGTGTAAAGAATTAGCGGTGACCCTTAACAGTTTTAGTGGGACCCAAAAGGACAGTGAAAATTGGCAAAAGTATGGCATATTTATTTATAGTTTATTTATATTCTTTATGAATTTTTTTTTCTTTAAGTAATATTAGACTTCATACGCGCACCAAATATAGTTCACTTAAAGTAAGCCGATATAAATCCATGAAGTGCTTGTCGGTTATCATCTCGAATGGATTGTGGTCAGCACGAAGTATGCGTCTCAACACTTTCAAAAAATTTCTATAAATTATTAAATTATTTACTGCAATGAAATGCTTGTTACATCATTGTCTAACCTTTGTTCATCCGGAATTCTTTGAGTAATATCCAATAATAAAATTAATCCAGATATTTTTATATAATTATTTAAAATAAATTTTACGAACTTAATTCACTTTTGTTTACGTTTTTCTCTGTTTTGACATTTGCTTTAAACTTTGGATAACACAGTTATAAAATTTTCATGGGTACAGTGCGAATGAAACATTTTTTTCATAATACATACGAGAATCGCAATTTATGTACTTGTGAAAAGTTCGAGTGAAAAGTGCTTATGAAAACGAAAATGAAAAGTTTTTTTTCACTTCACTTTATCACAGAACGAGAATTGACCCTTTGATAACTCCAAAATTGTAGCAGGGAGAATCGCGGCTTTGTATATTAAAAACAACAATTATGCAGATTTTTCGAAAAATGTCGAAGATTTAGCTGATGCTCTACAGCGTTCGCTCGTAATAGAGGGAATACCCAAGGAAAAGGCTCAGGAAATGGCTATAGAGCAAACAGTTACCATATGCAGAAATAATGCAAAATCTGATATGGTGAAGGCAATTTTGGCATCTACGGTATTTAAAGAGCCTAAGGATGTGGTTGCAAAGTTAATAGTAGAAGAATCAACAACTGGGAAAGAGCATCAAGTTTTAAGAATAGGTTATAGTAAGCCATTTCACAAATATCCTAATAGAAACAAACCGGGATTTACTCCGGTAACTCAAAACAATTTTGACAAAAATAATTCACGTGGTAGCTATCGTGGCAATTACAACTATAATAGCTCCCGTTGAAACAACAACAATTATCGCGGTAGATTTATTAATAATAACAATAATTCCAATTATCAGAGATCTAGGACCAATTTCCGTGGTCAGGGCGCTTCCGTGCGAACTTTAAACGCGGAAGTCCCTCAACAAGAACTGTTGAGGGAGGAAGAAACCCAAATTTAATCAAGGAAAATATCAAATCAGTATATAGTTTCAATTTAAATTACTCAGACTTCGTAAATTTAGATTGTGTTGCAACATTTAAAACCAATTCATTTTTAGTAGACTCACAAGCTGATATATCAATTCTAAAGCATTCCTGCTTAAAAGATAATTTAGAAATTAATGAACAACATACTGTCAACATTGTTGGTGTAACAACAGATACTACAGAATCATTAGGTACAATAAACACAGAATTAATAATTTCTAACAACGTAATACCTCAAATTTTTCATATCGTTTCTGATAATTTTAATATACCCTCAGATGGAATATTAGGAAAAGATTTTTTAAAAGATAATAAATGCATGATAGATTACAACTCAATGACAGTTTCTTTTTTCGTTTTCAACACAAGAAAAAAGGTAATTATACCAATTTCTCATGGAACTAGTACAAATTCGTTTTTCATTCCACCAAGGTGTGAAGTATTTAGAGAAATTTGTATTACAAATGTAACGGAACCGGTTTTTGTAGATTGCCAGGAAATTTGTAAAGGCGTAGTTATCAGCAAATGCATTATAAATTCAGGAAATCCTGTCCTACGTATATTAAATACAACCAACGAAATGAAATTCATACATAATTATGACGTGAAAACTGAAAAACTTTCTCAATTTTATATTTATTCAATTAACAAAACATTTGTTTGCAATGACCGTGTTCAAAATTTAGAAACTATTTTAAATGATAAAATGCCAAATTATATCACAGAAGATTTAATGCCTTTATGTAAAGAATATGCGGATATTTTTATTTTGGAAGACGATAAAATGACCATAAACAACTTCTATGAGCAAAAGCTTAGACTAAATGATAGAGAACCAGTATATATAAAAAATTACTATCTTCCGTACACACAGAAAAGTGAAATAAAACGCCAAGTTAAAAATTTGCTCGATAATGATTTAATAGAACCAAGCACATCAAATTATAATAGCCCACTAATATTAGTTCCAAAGAAAAGTCCAAATGACAGCAAAACGTTTCGCATGTGCGTTGATTTTAGAGCTATTAACAAAAAATTAATCGCGGATAAATTTCCTTTGCCGAGGATTGACGATATTCTGGACAATCTTGGCAGAGCTAAACATTTTTCGATTTTAGATTTATTCTCTGGTTTTCATCAGATACCGCTTCACGAAAATTCAAGAGATTTGACATCATTTAGCACAGATCAGGGTGCATTCCGCTGGAAGGTTTTACCTTTCGGGTTAAACGTAGCTCCGAATTCGTTCTCGCGTATGATGTCTATAGCATTTCCAGGCCTTGAACCTCATAAAGCATTTCTTTATATCGATGATATTATTGTAATTGGATGTAGCAAACAACATCATTTGAAGAATTTAACCAATGTTTTTGATATATTAAGGAAATTCAATTTAAAGATTAATCCTTACAAATGTAATTTTTTTTAGACCTGAAGTAACATTTTTAGGTCACAGATGTACTTCAGCCGGACTTTTACCGGATAACAACAAAACAGCAGCCATAGAAAAATATACAGTTCCCACCGACAAGGATGCGGTTAAACGTTTCGTGGCATTTGCAAATTATTATAGACGGTTTATTCCCAATTTTGCTTCATTGGCAGCTCCATTAAATAACATAACACGTAAGAAAGTGAATTTCGTGTGGGATGAAAAATGTCAGCAGTCTTTTGAAAATATCAAGTCGGAACTAATTTCACCACAAATACTGCAATATCCAGATTTCACGAAAGAATTTTTAATAACAGTCGATGCTTCCAAGGTTGGTTGAGGGGCAATACTTAGTCAAAATTTTGATGGTCATGATTTACCTATACACTATGCATCCAAAACTTTTAGCCGGTCAGAACAAAAGAAACCAACTATCGAACAAGAACTTCTCGCAATATATTTCGCAATTAATCAATTTCGGCCATATGTTTATGGGACAAAATTTGTAGTAAGAACTGATCATAGACCTCTCGTTTATTTATTTAACATTAAGGATCCATCGTCCAAACTAACGAATATAAGACTAAAACTCTCAGATTACAACTTTTCTATCGAACACATAAAAGGGAAGAACAACGTAGGAGCTGATGCTTTATCACGTATCTCAGTTGACGAATTGAGAAATAATACAAATGAAAGCAGCATTTTAGCGGTGACGACTCGTTCCAAGTTTAGCAAACCTAACATAAACAAAAATCCAGTTCAAAGTAATAACGTCATTAATCTAAAAGTGTATGATAAATTTTCCCATGAATTCAGTAAGAAAGTAGCAAAGATAAAATCAAAAATTTTTTATAAAAATCAAATACTAACAAACATTAATATAAAGATGTATAATAAATTTAAATGTGTAGTAAATGTTAATATTGTTAACGAAACATCAAGTTTAGACGACATGCTTTTGAGGCTACAAAAAGAAGCCAACAATAACAACATTTATACTGCAGAATGGCCAAAAAATTATCTATTTTTTTTATATACTCTATTCAAACGTTAAAAGACCATGGCAATAAAATATTAACAACACTGGAAATAATGTTAGTTGATGAAATTGAAATTGTAAACGATGAGGAAAGGAGAAATAAAATTTTGGAAACTTACCATAACGATCGGATAATAGGTGGACAATGCGGGCGAAAACGATTGTATGCGAAACTTAGAATAAAATACTACTGGAAAAACATGACCAGAGATATTGCTTCATTTGTAAAAGAATGCAAGGGATGTAAGCTAAATAAGGTAAAAATAGGAACAAAGGAACAACTTACATTAACACCAACACCGGTGAGCCTATTTGACGTTGTAGTATTGGACACAATTGGTCCACTACCAATTTCAAAATACGAAAACAAATATGCTGTAACCTTAATTTGTGACTTCACAAAATACCTTGTTAGCATACCCGTACCCGACAAAAGTGCGAAAACAATAGCTCAGGCAATTTTTGAAAATTTTATATTAACTTATGGGAGAATGAAAACCATAAAATCAGATTTAGGAACTGAATACAAAAATGAAATATTTGGCGAATTATGTAAACTTTTAGATATCAAAATTAACTTTTCCACAGCCTATCATCATCAAACACTAGGGACAATAGAAAGAAACCATCGCGTTTTCAATGAGTATTTAAGGGCGTATATAACCGAAAATATTTCGGACTGGGATACTTACTTAAAATATTTCACATTCTTTCATAATACGACTTCAAGCGCAGTATTCGACAACAAATATACACCTTATGAGCCAGTTTTTGGAAAAAATGCAATTATGCCAAACGATTTAAATTTAGAAATAATTGACCCTATGTATAAAAACACAAGAAAAGAAACAAAGAATTGTATGACAAAAAAGCAAACACATTAAAATTAAATATAAAAGTAAATGTAAGCTGTTTTTTACTCGTTTTAAATTATTTGTATCAAAAACACTGTAGAGGACTGGAATGACTTTTCACCTAAGTTCTTTTTGAGGTACTATTAAAGCTTTAAAAGTACTGTGGTACTCCTTTGACTATTTCGGAACTATTCACATATGTTCGTTTTGTAATTTTTTATGTTTCTATGACATTATTGTGATATAATTTCTTTTAAATTATGATTGATAGAAAATATATTTTTCGAGGATGATGTAAATGATATTATAGTACCAGTGGCGGATCCAGCCCTTCCTTTTTTTTTGGGGGGGGGGGGGGGGAGACTATTTTTAATTTTTACACTAACAAGATTTCCGAATCATTTTCTATATTTTTTTCTATTTTCGGAATTAATGTAAATAACACGTCTAACCATAAAGTAAGAATACTATAGAGATTTTGTCGTTAGAAGCGGCAAAATAAAATTTTGTACAGATTAGAAAGGTTTGGTAACTGAGAGAAAACAGAAGAAAATTTTTAAAATTTCTCTGATTTCAAAGAAAATTTTTCCCCTTTCTGAAAAAATTTCCCTTTTTTTATTTAAATATATTACAATAATTAAAGAGTTGTCATCTATTAATTACACTCAAAATAATACATATATTTTTATGTTGTTCTATATAATGACTAAGTCCATTGGAAGAGTCCTTTGCAGTCTATTGAGGTTGTGTGAGTTGTATATAGAATTAAGATCTACATTAGTGTGAAGTTGTAGTTTCAAAGCATGTTTTTGCGCTCAATATTTTGTTTCTCCAAAAACAGTTTTGATCTTCAGATCTCTGTGTAGGTCATCATTACGAATGTACCATGGAACATTTACTATTGTGCGTAATATCTTATTTTGATTTGCTTGTATTTGTTCATGTCAGTATACGGTATGATGACAACCTACTATCATATCTGTGGTGACGGTAATTCCATATTTGTATATTGGAAATTGACGCCAGAGGGCGGTGGTATCATCAGATATATTTTTTTGGCGGTACTCTCTGATAAGAAAAATTCATTCTTGTTTTTCGATCCAGAGAAATCTGGTTTCTTTAAACTTAAATGAATTGTTGTGCTTCGTTTTTTCGCTAGTGTTGTCAAAACAAACATACATTACCCTTTTGCTTACAAAAAACACAAAGTAATGTATCTAAAAACAGATTTTCAAAAATATTACGTAATCTATAATTAGTAACTTATTACTTTGTGCTTGCAAATAATGAAAAAGGTAACGAGCTATCATTACAAGGTAACGCATGAGAATGGCCAACCAAAGTTTTGCTGATCCTAATAAATAAGCAAGTGCCAACATTGATCAGCTGATTTTATATTAGCCGAAAAAAAGGAATGTTTATAAATAAAAGATTTGCAATTGCAATATGTGAAAGGAAGAACTTTATAAAAAAAGGATAGAAAAGTGTATTTTTATTAATAAAAATTTATTAACTTAATACATATTATGCAAAATCCCTTATTTATTGATATAATTTTCCTTTCAATATTTTGCAATTCAAACATTTTTTATCACAAAAATTTTCTTAGCGGAAAACAGCGGTTGTAAGTGTTGTTAAATTGGATGATTAAAGTATATTTTTACTTGTATATAGTAGGCCTAAAGTATACTTTTAAGAAAAGTAATCCATGTAACTTTACCCATTATTTGGTAATGTGTGGTTTTGCTGGGATAATAGCAAAATAGATAATAAAAGGATTTTAATTTAAAATTGTTTTTAAAAAAAGCCGACTTTAGTGCTTGACTATGGGTCAATCTTTTTGTTTTCCTGTGATTTGTTGTTTTTTTTTATATATTTTTTGTTTAAATGTAACTTTAGGAAAATTACAAACACATTTCTTTCAGTGCTAAAGTGAGGGAGAGTCATTGTATGGGTGAGTTGCAGCTCTCCCTCTCTTAATGCACTAAAAGAAATGTGTACGTAATTTTCCTAAACAAAAAAAAAAAAACAGAAAAGGAACAAAAAAAAAGCAAAACGAAAACAAGAAAACGAAACATATTTTTTTTGTCATTAATTTATTTAAAAAACAAGTAAAAAAGGGCTAAATTCGGTTGTGCCGAATCTTTGAATACCCTCCACCAATATCCTAAAAAGATGTTCTCTTCTGTTTTTGATACGAATAATATAAAAAAACTTTTGAAGTAAAATTATGTAGGTGAACAAATTTTTTAGATGTGAAAAGAACTTTTTTGGTGGAAAAAAAAAATTTAGAGGTAAAAAGAAATTTTTAAGGTGAAAAAATTTTTTGTGTTGAAAAAAATTTTAGTGGTTTAAAAATGTTTGAGGTGAATAAAAAATATTTACTGCTAAGTGACTTGTGAAAAAATATTAGAAAATATGTTATGTATCAGTCGCTACTATGAAATTGTACTAAATTTGTATGGGCAATTTAGAGGCACCTTTACATTTTCACTAGTTTTTTTGAACATGGACTGCACAAATAACACAATTTAAAGCATAGTTTTTGTCAAATACTCAATTTTGTTCCGGCTAATGGGGACTGAATATGCCTAATGGAGAGAATGCACTTTCTGATGCGCCACGTATTGATAAATAGTTGCAACGAATGTTCTTTTTTTAAAAAACTGAAGTGTGTTTGACTAATAGAGAGAATACAGCAAATAAATTAATTTATTAAAGAAAGAACATGAGTTGTAACTATTTGTCAATAGATGGCCCATCAGAGGGTGCATTCTCCATAAGGAATATTTTGCTGCAGAGCTAGTAGAGTATTATTGATTTTCTATTTTCTTCGTAACATAAATGAATATTTGCCAAAAACTATAAAAAATATGTTTTATGTGCATATTATACCTTAATTTTTAAAATCAATATTCATTTAGATGTTTAAGAGCACAGTATTGCACTTTATTTATTTATTTTTCTATAAAAGAAAAAATTAACATAAATATACATTTGAAAAATTGACTTTAAAATTATTTTTTTTTTTTTTTATTAAGTTTATTAGTAGTATTTTAATACTTTTAAATTACAATTTAAAAATTCGTTTTGCACAATTGCATTTACAAGCTCTGATTTATATTAACATTTCTAATAAAATTAACAGTTTTTTTCCTAAAATTGTTAGTGTTACTTTCATTCTTAACGTCATTTGGCATCTTGTTGTACAGATTTAATCCCTTATAAAACAGTGACCTTTGCCTTGCATTAGTATCCGCTCGTTGAAGTCTAAAGTCTAGAGCGTTCCTCAGGTTATACGGTTGTACCTCCCCAACATAATGTAGTTGTTCGACCAGATAATCGGGTGCATCTCCTGTTTTCATTTTTCGGATTAAGTTTATTGTAT
Organism: Eustalomyia histrio; assembly: GCA_949748255.1. Classification (NCBI taxonomy): domain Eukaryota; kingdom Metazoa; phylum Arthropoda; class Insecta; order Diptera; family Anthomyiidae; genus Eustalomyia; species Eustalomyia histrio. Next base: position 117,328,773 of record OX456523.1, read on the forward strand.
TAAGCTCTAATCTTTGGTGTATATTTAGCCATTTCATAGTGTCCAACATAAATTTTATTGATGTAAATCGGTTGCATTTTAATATTGCGCGCATAGCTTTATTTTGTAGTTTTTGTAGTCTCATTATTTGCTGATCTGAACAGCATGTATATATCACAGTTGATCCATACTCAAAATGTGGTTTAATAATTGTATTGTATATATTTATTGCCGTAATAATTGATACTTTATTTCTTAAACGTTTAAAAAATCCGATTTTTTTCCCGATTTTTTTACATATATATTCAATATGTTCTTTGAATTTCAAGTCTTTGTCTATTACAAAACCCAGATATTTAATATTATTAACTTTTTCTATTATTATATTATTTATTTTGAATGTTATATCAGTGTTCATATTTATTTCCATTATTTTGGTTTTACTTTCGTTTAATTTTAATTTGTTCATTTTTAACCATTTATTTATATTATCCATATCTCTTGTTAGATTCTCAAAACATCTTTCTTCCGTTGACGCCTCTGAGTAAATCAGAGTATCATCTGCGTATAAAACAATTTCACATTTGTCTAAAACATTCTCCATATCGTTTATGTATATGATAAATAGAAGAGCTCCTAAAATTGAACCTTGCGGTACGCCAAAATCGTTCTCTATTGCATTAGATTTTACATTGTTAACTTTTGTTGTTTGCCTGCGATTATTTAAGTAAGATTGGAACCATTTTAATTCAGTATCTTGGATTCCGTATTTATATAGTTTTTTTATTAGGATATCTCGATCAATAGTTTCAAATGCCCTTTTGAAATCTAGAAAAATTGCGATTATTTTATTATTTCTCTTGATGTATTTCCACTTGTTTATAATATAATTTACTGCAGTTTCGCACGAGTGTTTTCTTCTAAAACCTGACTGGTATTTTGATAATAATTTGTGTTGTTCCATGTAGTTTTCTAATTGTGTTTTCACTACCTTTTCAATAATTTTTTCACATGTTTTGAGGGTGTTAATTGGCCGGTATTCTTCACACTTCACAGTATTTTTTACTTTTTCGATAGGTGTAATCATTGATTCTTTCCAATTGTTAGGGAAAATTCCTGTTTCTAAAGATTTATTTATAATGTTAAGCATAATATTGCCTGTCGTGTCCCAGTTATCTAAAATTATATTATTCGATATTCTATTATAGTCAGGTTTTTTTTTGATGTTCTTACATATAATTTTTAGCTCTTCTAAAGATATTGCACGGAATTTCAACTTTGTATTTATCACAGTTATTTTATTTTCATATTGCACTTCATTAATGGAAATTCTTATTTCTTTAATGCTATCCACGAAATAATTATTAAAATTTTCAGATATTTGAAAATTGTCCTTATACTCTATTTGTTTAAATATCACAGTTTTTATTGTATTTCTGGGTTTTTTTAGAACTAGTTCTTTTATTTTACTCCACATTTCTTTTTGATTGTTCGTGCTGTTTATTTTATTATTTATATATTTATTTTTTTCATTTTCAATTTTTACTTTATATGTATTTCTTATTGATTTATAACTATTCCAGGCCTCAATAGTATTTTCAGTAATTGCATTTTGATATTTAAATACTTTTTCCCGTTTTAGTGTTCTGAGTTCGTTATTCGTTATCGCCATGGGGCAGGATATAGTTTTAATGTGATTCTGCGCCACCTATTCAATAGTAGCGGCACTAAAGCAATTATGCATTTTGCTCTTTCTTTATATATAAATTTCTTTGGACCTAGTAATGGGGCAGGGTATTGTTTTAGTTAATTCAGCGCCACCTATTCAAAAGTAGCGGCACTCAAGCAATTATGTATTTGGCTCATTCTTTAGATATAAATGTCTTTGGTTACAAAAACAAAAAATACATTTTATGGAATGAAACAAAAAACCAACAAAGCTTAACAGGAAAACCTAATCTGGTTTACTATATCTCTTATAGTAGCCAAAGAATTGGAGATATTTGAACGGAAAATCCTAGGAAAATGCATCGGAAAGAATTATGCAAATTTCATAAAACGATTTTCAAATAGTTACGTCTATGAAAATGCCGATGTTCTACCCTTCTGAAGGTACTCCATGTCGTTGCACGCCAGATTTGTTGAGAAACTTGCGCTACACGATAATATGCTTGTCAGCCAAATATACGAAAGCTAGAAAAACACCATCTGGGCTGGATCTACATATCTTTCTCTTGTCGGTATAATTAATTCTATATGAGCCCAGCCTCCGGCAATCATAGGGGCTGAAGATGATATACGTATATACTAAATTTTGCATGAACTGTAATATGAATTTGTTTTGTCAATTTATGTAACAGAACTTTTGTTATTTAGTTTTAGTAATGTTATTTATTTAGTTTTAGTAATGTTATTTACAGAGGTCTGCTCTGTTAGCGACTTTAACATTGTTGCTTTTTACGTTAACATAGTTATTTGAGTAACACACATTTAGCTCTAAGAAGAAATGTAATCAAACAAGAAGAAGACTTAATAACATCTTTACTTACTTAACAGAAAAAAAAAAAAGTAGATACAGAAAAATTGTACAAATTTGTATGGAAAATTTAGAGGTAACTTTACATTTTCACTCATAACTTTTGAACCGCTCATTTTAAATACCAAACTGCTCGGAAGGATGTTCAATAATCTGGGTAAAAATAGGCACCCCGCTTGCGTCTTCGCGTCGTAATCGCCATTTCAACAGACAGACAGACGGACATAGCTAAATCGACTTAAAATTGCATAAGGATCACGAATATATATACTTTGTGGGGTCTTAAACCTATATTTCGACATATTACAAACGGAATGACAAACTGATATATAACCTCACCATATATGGTGGAGGGTATAATGACCATTTTGTTTAATTATTCATTAAGTGTATTGTTTCGTCCATTTATTAAAAATTTTATTTATTAAGGAGGGGTTCTAATTAAAACCTTCAAAGATCCAAGTATTTTCTGACTTACAGCCTGGAAAATTTAAACCCTTCCCAATTTTAATATTAATTTTAAATATATAAATAAATAAATATTTAAAAATAAATAGATAAATAATTAATTAAATATATATAGAAATTAATATATAATTAAAAAAGGAAATAAATAAACAATTAAATAAATAAAAAAATAAATAAGTAAATATTTAAATAAATATATAAGTAGATTAATAAATTAACAAATATGAAAGTAGTACAATAAACATTCTGGTTTGCCGGAAAAATTTTTGATAAACAAGTAATGATAATCCCATTCTTCCTAATACATTTCGTTTAGTGTAATGCTCGCATTATACGTCGACACCACCTTACTGTACGAAAACTCATTTGAGTGGTAGTATAAGTGAGTCGCCCACGGGCACAGGAATTGCCGATTACTGGTCTAGACCATATAGAGTATATATATTCGTGATCCTTATGGGATTTCAAGTCGATTTAGCGATGTCTGTCTGTATGTACATATGTAGGTCTGTCTGTCTGACTGTCTTCTTCTTTTTGGGCATAGTGATAGCGCGCTATCATCTAGTGGCCCCCGGAACTGAGTAAGCATTTCATCAGGAAGGGGTGTTTATTTCCGTAGGGTTCCTACGTCATCCCTCCTACACTTAGGCCAGGAGGTTCGGAAACAACCGTACACCGCTACCTCATTATTTTGTTTTGTAAATTTTGTATATTATTTGATCTATTTGTTTTAATTATATATTTTTAATTTGATCGGGCTCAAGATCATAATTTTTATACCACACAGGTGGAAGGGTATATATAAGTTTGTCATTCCGCTTGTAATTTCTACAATATTGATCTTAGACCCTATAAAGTATATATATTCTGGGTCCTTATGAAGAGCGAAGTTGATTTAACGATGTCCGTCTGTCCGTCTGTGTGTTGAAATGGGTTTTCCGAAGACCACAGACATGATGAGGACTTGATTGTTATATATTTCTGTTAAATGTGATCCATTTCTGCTTGCTATTAAAAATCAGCCAGAATGGTTGATAAATGGCTGAAATAGTAGCAAAAACCAGGACTACCTCTAAAATTCCTTTGTTTTATATGTATGTTGAATATAACGCATTACAAACACATCAATTTCTTTCCTTTCACCTCTTCACCTTTTATACACACAACAAACACATACAAAGATTTATCATTTAAATAAAAACCAAACAAATCCCTATTGAACGAAAACTGTTCATTTAACTCTATAAACGATGATTCCATATAGCCTTCATAGCCGAGTCGTCTAAGCGCTATGTCATAAATGCTTTTTTTCTCTAAGAACGCGAGTTGGAATCTTGCTCAAGACACAATTCAACTTTTTTTTTTGATTTTCTTAAGACTTTTTTTTTTTTTTTTTTTTTGTTTTTTTTTTAACATTAAATAATTAATTTAAATAAAATTTTATATTAATAATTAAATAATCCATAAATAGGCTAAAAACATCAACATTTGTATAAAAACCTTCTGATACAAACAAAATACAAACGGTTTTATTTCTATTTTTTGCTCCGATTTAAAATAATTTATAAACAGATTTTTAAACCATTTTCTCGTATATTAAGAAAATTTTATACATAATTTTCCTTTGAGTGCAACTATTTTAGGTCATAACTTATAATAATTTATAAAAAAAAAAATTATAAATTATTTTCCTTCAAATTTTTTAAATTAAGCTAAATAAATTAAAAATATTTTGTAATAAAAAAGCGAAATAAAATCCCAAATACAAGATTGCCAGCTAAATCAAACTTTTTTGTAGAAATAAAACACATGCAGTTCTAGTGATTTCTTTTAACGATTTGTAAAAAAATATTTTTTTGGTCGAAAAAAGCTGTTTTTACAACTAAAAAATATCCAGAGGTCGAAAATCTTTAGTAGAACATATTTGCTGAAAGTAGTTATGACCAAAACCTAAAAAAATACCTATTTTCGGGAACCATAAATCCAAGTTTTATCACTAAACTAAATGGTAAATTTCCACTTAAAGATGTCCGTATATAAATCTGTCCATTCCATATATGTCCATATATAAACTTCACTATTTTCCCAACCATGGTGAAGGGTATATAAGATTCGTCATAGCCGAATTTAGCCGCTCTTACTTGTTTAATGATACTAACGAATTGTAAACACTAGTTTTTTATTAAATGGTAAAAATTTTAAGGATCAGCGCTAGAGGGAGTCCACACTTTCGAAGATGACCTGGTCGCTCGGGTCGAAAGTGTGCATCAGAGATATAGAATATTTGTGATATAGATGGCGCATATGACAAATATTGCAAATTAATTTGTTATTATAGACAACAACCTTTCGTTATAAATTACGAATTTGAATGCTAAATTTCAAAGATTACTATATTTTGAAAATAAAAATTATACATTTAATTTAAATTTCAAGGATTACTAGATTTTGAAGAGATTTTTTTGTAATTTTGGTGAATAATATATTTAAGAAAATAATGCCCTCGTTGTAAACTTCCTTTGGTTGTAAACTTCCTTCGAAGGGAGACTGCCTCAAAGTTTTTTTCCATAATATGAGAGTAACAAAACTATGTGCCAAAGAATGCGCTGCTCTTGTGGTAAGACAGTGTGCAATTTTTTGGGAAAAGGCCCGTATTCAAATTCAACAGTTCCATAGAGGTGAAAAAAATATTAAGCCTATATGAGGAATGGAAAAACTTAAAGAAAAATAAATCTAGAGAGTCCGATATTCAAAAAAAAAGGGAACAGTGGGAGGTTAGCTTAGCTTAGCATAGTGATGCACTGGAACTTATGGATATAGATGAAGATAAACTATTTTTAATAAAACAAAGAGCGAAAAGACGTGAAGGTAGTATGTTAGGAAAGGAGAAAAATTAAACGAAAAAAACAAGAAGAGTTACGTAAAAAAAGTGTGGAGTTACCATCAACTTCATTAGGTAAAAGGTTAATTAAATATTAAACAATGTTTTTTTTAATTTTTTTAGAATAATGAATAATGACATTATTTATTTAGCTTGCAAAGTGTTTGAATTCTCTGAATCCGAAGAAGCTGCAACATCAGAAGAAGAATATTCTGTACTGTCTTCACCACAAGTAAAACGGATTCGTAGACCTTAACACTAAGACTAGCTGCAGTTTTGGACAAATTGAAAGCAAGCCAGAGAGATGCTGTACATTTATTAATAGCAGTTATTGATGCCAAGGGACTTAATCCATCTAATTACATTTTAAATCGATCCTCCATAAATCAGCAAAGAGCACAATTAAGAAAAACGAAAAGTGAAAAAAGTATTCAAAAATTCACTGCAAATGATCAACCTTTGACAAAACATTGGGATACTAAACTCTTATCCACAGTAACAAAAACAGTAGAAGATCGCTTGGCTATAATTGCTTCGGCTCCAGGTTTAGAGCAAATTATAGATATGCCTAATATTCCTTCTGGTACTGCAATGGAAATTTCCTCTACAGTTGATGACGCATTGGAAGATAAAAACATTTTGAAATTGTGTTAGAAGCAGTTTTTGCAGAGGTCAATGTTGGAGTATCTACTGGATCGCACATAATATTTAAAAAATTCAAAAAACATTGGCCAGTAATAAATAACGATAATTATATGCCAGGAATTACTCATCCAAGAGTTATTAAAATTCTAGGAGATAATGTTGCTGAAGTTTTAACATTTGCTAATAAAAAAATTAATGAATCGTTTCGAAGAAATGATTACAAATAACTTTTAGAACTCGTAATTATATTACTTGGTGACAGTCCTCCTCGAGGAATAAAATTCACAAAACCTAGTGCATTACACTACGCTAGATGGATGGCCAAGGCTATATACTGTTTGAAAATCAGATTCCTGATATTACAAATTTGGTAATCAATGGTTTGATAGAAGTGGCTGGTTTTTTTGTAAGCTGTTATATAATTTTTTGGTTTGATTCAAATAAAGCGGATAAAGCAGCTTTAAATGATATTATGTTTTTGAGAAAATTAGAAAACTACAAAACAGTCAACCAAAATATTGCCGACAAAGCCATTTCAAAAATATTATATCATCTGTTTTATTTAAACGAGGAATGTGTAGGCTTTTGTTTATTTGACGAAAGAATAGATGATGTAACAAAATGAAAATTAGTGACGAAGATGTCTATAGACACCTCTGGAAGTGAAGATGAAGAAATACCTAAAAAGCTTGTGATAAAGAAAGAAAATTTAAAGAGTTTTATATTCAGAGATAATTCTGATATTTTAGAAGATTTATTTTAAAAACATACGAAAAAAGTTTTCAAGAGATTTAAAATTTCTACGGACTTTTACAACAAAGACCCGCATACTTGGAATGTTTTGGAGGAGTACCAAAGAGGTAAAAATATTGCCCAAAACTTAAGTGTTGTCAACGATAGTGCCGAAAGAGGCATTAAATTGATTCAAGAATACCATGGCAAAATAACAAAGTATGAGGAACAGAAACAATATTTAATGAAAGTAACAATCTTTTTTTATTACTTGTATATTAAGTCTTTTTTTGTTATCGTTGTTTTCTTTATATTTTTTTCAGGTGGTTCAAAACTATAGGCAGCAATATTCAAAAAATGCTAATTTACAATCGAGTTAATTTATTTATTGAATCTGCACTTAAAAATAGTGAACTAACAATAAGTATTACAAATCTTAAAAGCTCAAAACTAAGTTACTTAGTCCAGCCAGTGCCAGACGAAATATCATTTATCCGTGTATTATTTAAAATTTTTCTCAAAGCATAGGTCCTTTGAACAAGTATGCCAAGTCGGCTGTGGCCCTCCTTCTCAGACACTGGTGGCCGCGATGAGTATCTAGTTTACCTAAATAGTTTTGGGTAGATTTCACGGCTTCATCTTTAACTAGAGGAACATTCAAATCTGAGTGTATATTTGAATTTCTTACATACCAGGGAGTGCCTGTTATTAATCGTAAAATATTGTTCTGCTTTCTTTGAATTCTCTGAACATTAGAATGGGAGGCCCTTGCCCAGAGTTGAATTCCATAACACCATATGGATTTTATTATCGAGTTGTACAGCAATAGTTTACAATCGAAATCTTCCGATTACCCAATTGATTTCAATGATTTTTTATTTCATCTGAGTTAATTTTGTATCTATATGATTCTTTCACGTAAGTCGAAGATCAAGATGAATGCCTAAATATTTGACACTTGTATGTTGGGGTATGTTTTGATTATTTATTCGAATCAAAGGGCAAGTTACTCTTCTTAACGTAAAAGTAATATGAACACATATCTGCTCATTCACCTTTATTTTCCACTGATTTAGCCACACTTCTATTTGAAAAAAGTGATTCTGTAAAATTCGAGAAGCCTCGAATGGGTTACTGTGGCAAATGTGGAAGTATGTGTCACTATTTGTTGGCATGTCAGACGTATATAGGATATACAAAAGTGGTCCCAAAATACTACCTTGTGGAACACCGGCATGTATATTTTGTGGAGTGCTTATAAAATGGTTTTCCTTAACTATAAATTTTCTATTTGTTATTTAGCTTTGGAGTAAATTGTGTGTGTTAGATGGCAATATATTCTTGATTTTAACGAGTAGTCCTTCATGCCAAACTTTATCAAAAGCTTGTGAGACATCAATGAAAAGTACAGAACAGTATTCCTTCTCTTCATAAGCCTTTCTAATTTGACTTCCCAGTCTGTGAACTTGCTCAAATGTGCCATGTTTCTTTCTGAAACCAAACTGATGTCCGGGTATTAAATTGTTTTTAGCAACAGCTACATTTAATCGATTCACTAGTAGCTTTTCAAAAAGTTTGGATAGATTTAAAAACAGACTGATTGGCCTATACGATTCAACTTTCGTGTGATCTTTACCTGGCTTGGGTATCATTTTAACGAGTGAAACATTCTATTCTGGTTGATAATATTCAAGACGTAATCTAGCATCAAAAATAAACAAAATTATTTTTACAGCTATCCGGGGTAACTCCAAGAGCATTTTATTACTGATATTATCAATGCCTGATGCTTTTTTGGGGTTTAAATCAAAAATTGCCTTTTCGACCTCTCGGATCTCAAACCGAACGGGTACTGCTCTGCGGTAAAATTGGTGGCAACTCAACTAATCATTTGGCGTGAATACATTTCTTAAGTGTTTAACGAACAGATCTCCTTTTTCAGTTTGGTTTTCGCAAAGAAGGCTTACATAAGGCAGGCCTTTTTAAATCCTTGGTTGCACGCCATAACAAGTAGTCTGATTTGGCTGTAGGCTCGAGATTTCTAAGAATCTATTTAGTGAGTTTGTTCTCCGTGATTCAAGTAATTTACGTAAATTTCTTCTGCTTTCATTTAATCGGGCTTTGAGTTGTGGAGATCTGTGCAGTTGTTCGACATCAACAGAAAGAACTGGTTCTTGTCTGTATTATCGGCGGGGTTTAGTAGCAAGTCGAGCAGCTAGTTTGAGATTTGATTCGAAATTCTTAAGCGAAAAGTCTATTTTATCTGGTGTTCTTAGGGATATGTTTTCCGAGCAATGAGTACTGATAATTTTTTTAAATTTGAGCCAATTTGTTCCTTTACCTGTTAGCTCTAAGTCACCAGATGGGGATACTATTTCACGGGTATTAAAAAGAGTAACAATAGTGGGTGTTAATGCCAAAAGCCTTTATTGACTTTTGCCATTAAATCCTAAAAAAAATGTTTCTCGAAAACCCTACATTGCATTTAAAGGCTGAATTCTCTAAAGATAGAAAGTTATCGAAATAAATATCTATCTCTGTTCTGCATTTAAGCCTAAACTAATTGTCAAATAGTTCTAAAAAGGTCATAGATACGTATTTCCGCTAAATTAAGTTTTTTTTTTGAACGTCTCTTGTCAATTCAACCGTAGCACTGGTAAGATCTCTTTCCTTATAATTGTCCAATAAATTGAATATTCAAATTCCTAATTCTTTGTATTTTCATTTCTTTTTGGTTCAATTTGGAATAATTCATTTGAGAAACAAAATCACTTAGTGTCAGACGTCTCACTTCTCCAGGTTCTCCGTTCCACACCCCCCACAACATCTTTATTCCAAAGAAACATTTGGTCCCATCGAACCAGATTTTATTAGTCGCTCTGAGAGTTCGAATTTGCATGGGAGATCTAACCATCAACAACAACAACATTAACTTTACCAGCATCTTTAAAAAAAACAGGTTTGTTTGATTTCTGCTTTTCCACTTATTCATTGTGTTTGATAGTGCGAATCCAATTGGATCTTAAAAGTAAATTAATTTATTTTTTGCTACACTTGGTAGCCGTCCAAAATAATTAGAAATATAAATTAAAGTAAAAAATAGAAAAAATTGAAATAAAAAATAGAAAAATTAAAGTGAAAAATAGAAACGTTGTAAAAGGAAGTAAAAGTGAAGAAAAGTGCCGTAGAGAAGAAAAAGTTAGAAAAATCTCTGCCAAGGAAAAGGCCAAAGAGTAAAGGTGCCGCTGCCGATTTGTACCTTATATATTTCAAATTAATTTGGAAATAGGGGTGAGTTTTAATAAACACTTAAAAAGTGTATATTCCACACTGGAGTTAATTTGACATATTGGCTGAACTTTGTTATTCTTGTAGGGTATGTCCTAACATTATACGCGTAACAATATTTTTTCCTACACTGTGTTTAACGGTTACATAATATAGTATATGTTTTCTCCTTACAGATTTTAAATGGCACAATAGATCTACCTACATATTGTTCTAAGTAAAACTCTTAATTTAAAGCTTTCTAAAGAGTCTTTAATAACAATCTGCTCTTATTGTCTTCTGCGGTGTACTTTCTCTTACCCATTCTAGTTTTGCCCATTTTACTCTTATGCTCGCAATTCGACTCCTTTTTCTAAGTCATTAACAACAAGCTACTCTTAAAATATTTTAATTGAGATTATCCTATTCCATTAGACTCTTTATTCTCACTTATTCCATTACAAAAAAACAAAAACATAATTTCCAATAATTTTATTGAAATCCCGGCAAACAAGTTCATGTTAAAACTATTTGCATTAACTTGACCGACCACAAATAAAGTTACTTTTTTTATTGATACGCAACTTATTAATTTAATTATTAATAAATTTAGTAAATATTGAAATTTATTATTTAGAACGAAAAGGTATTTAATTTTTAACGTAATAACAATTAGGAGGAAAAAAAAATATTTTTTTTTTATACGGCACAATATTGGTTGGCATCCTGTCATTTCGTGTCCACTTTACATTGGCTATTATATAATAGATAACATAAAATTATTTTGTTGAGAAAATAGAAACCCAAGAAACAAATAAAGAAATTTCTTGTTTTTTACTTATCAACTACATAATATCCAAAATTCCCTTTTGCGCCTTCGCTCACGTATCTGTTTGCTGGGTAGTATGAATTCACTCATGAAAAAGGCACAGTAAGTTACGTTTTCTAGTTTGATATTAAATATTAAAATTGTTCTAGTAGTACAAAAGAAAAATATAAACCAAATACAAAATAGAAACCGTATGTTGGTTTCATTAAACATAGACTAGTTTCAATTGTGTTTAGTAAGCTAAACTCAAAAAAAAAATAATAATAATAAGTGTGTGAACTTTCGTTTTAATTTAGTTACACTCAAAAAAAAAACCTTGAATTTTTTAATTTTGTCCAAAGTATTTAAAAAAAAATACTATCTGTACTATAATTAATAATATTTAGTAAATTTAGCAAACCGATCTTAAATTCCACTTAACATAAGCTTTACTAAAAGTTAGTAGCGGCTACTTATTTTTTACTAACTTTATTGTACTACACGTCAGCGGACACCTGTTGCTAAGATTAGCACCAATACCGCTGGGCTCAAATTTTCCTATAATTACAGCAAAATTTTCAATTGCCATTACTGACCTTTTTGTTCGCTTACAAATTGCCCAAACGGTATTTGATACATATTTCAAAATATTGTTTCATTATTTCTATACATTTTTTATAAAAAATACTATGAAATATATGGGTAATCTTCCTACACCCACGGGAATAGCTGAGTAGATAATTTTTTCCAATAATCAGAGTTTTGCAAAGCAAAAAAAAGAAACGAATCCCTTTTTGTAGTTAACATCGTTGTGTATAAAACTAAGCTTTGTCAGTCGAAATTAAGAAATTTAAGTAACTGGAGCTATTGCTTAACTTAACGATTTGTTTTGATTTTGCGCCTCATAATTTATACAGCCTTTTTAAATTCATTCGTCTAAACGCGTATATTCATTGAATACGATTCAATTCATTATTTTCAAAAATTGTATAGCCATTTGTCTTGCTTTCAAAAGTGCGATAACTCCGGTCAATTTTTATAAAATATCAGTTGGTTAGTAGCGTTGACGGAAAGTTTCGATATTTTATCTCGCTTTATAGATAATTATCTATTTGGAAGTTTTGTATGATTATTTGCTAAATTTAAGAATATTTAAACGAATATATAAATTTTTTACGGTTGAAAGTGTGATATTTCGTTTCAAAATCAACAAAATATATTCTGGTCAAAGAGTAACGAATTATCTAGCGAACATTTTACCCGATCTGAAGGTTAGAAAAAGTTTCTGCTTGAACCTTTTATATCTGTCGGAATCTTTTCAAATCATTTAAAATGTCCCTCGATCATTTTATTCGGTAAGCCAATAGTCTAGTATAATTCGATGCGGATTTGAGTGACAATAAGTATCCAGTTAATTCTCTTAATGCGATTGAGTTGCATAAGAATGAGTTAAAAGTTACCTGGGCTCGTATAAAATCCGCTTATGAGAAATTCCTTTTTGATATCGAAAATAAGCAAAATGCAGAGACAGATGGCCAAGAAGGGGATGACGGGGACGCTGCTAATCTGAGTATCGGAGCACTTACATAACCTATTGTAATTGTTTGGCGAAATTTACTGAATTGGCTGACGCTCAGCGGTCCTCGTCTGCTAGTAAAGTTTACTCCCAGACAAGTGCGTCTAATATTGAATCCCTTTCTTCAAACTCAATTTCCATTTACCTCCTTGCGATATTAAGCAATTAACGGAGACTATTCATCCTGGCCTACATTTCGCGACTTGTTTGAAGCCGTATACATAGAAAATTCGAGGTTAAATCGAATAGAAAAGCTTCTTCATTTGATTAACAAAACTTCGGGGGAGGCACCCGAAATTGTCGCAAAAACTCCTTTAACCAATAGAGGTTTTGACGAAGCTTGGGGAAATGTTTGTGTCCGCTTTGATAACAAAAAGGTCTCAGTACATAAACAGATAAGGACTCTTTTACATCTTTCGTCTATAGACTCGGAATCGGGACCCAAACTGAGGCATCTCCAACGCGATATAAACGCGGTTATAACGGCTCTTCGGTTATATGGCATTGACGTTGTTAGCTGGGAACCACTTTTTGTCCTAATTTGTAATGACCGATTGCCAGAAGCCACATTAAATTTATAGGAACAAAGTGTACCCGATAAGACAAAACTTCAGAAATGGACTACCATGTACTCATTTCTTACGGATCGTTGTCGAACTTTAGAGTCGGTCAGTAGTAGGGAATTGGGGACTCATATTGATTTAATTGCTTTTTGATGTTGACACAAAATGCTTTAATTGCCTTCATTTTTGATGTTGACACAAAATGCTTTAATTGCCTTCATTTTAGCTGGGGACTCATATTGATTTAATTGCCTTCATTTTTGATGTTGACACAAAATGCTTTAATTGCCTTCATTTTAGCTGAATACTCATATTGATTTAATTGCCTTCTAGTGTGGCCGTCGGTTGTATGCTTATAATATAAAAGGGTTGTAATACAAAATTTTTATGATCAAGTGAAAGTCATTGATCTACATATTTGTTTTTGGTCTTTTTGAAATTATGTGGTTAGTGTGGCCGTCGGTTAATTCTTTTTATCTCTTGTTATATCCTCCACCATATATGGTGAGGGTATATATCAGTTTGTCATTCCGTTTGTAACATGTCGAAATATAGGTTTAAGACCCCATAAAGTATATATATTCGTGATCCTTATGCAATTTTAAGTCGATTTAGCGATGTCTGTCTGTCTGTCTGTTGAAATGGCGATAATGGAATTGACAAAACATATTCATATTACAGTTCATGCAAAATTTAGTATATACGTATATCATCTTCAGCCCCTATGGTGGAGGGTATTCAAAGATTCGGCACAGCCGAATTTAGCCCTTTTTTACTTGTGTTTTTTTTCTATTCTTTGGTGGTATAAACATTCTACCGTCGGTTGTTTGCTTATAATGTAAAAGTGGTGGTTATACAAAAATTGTCATGTGTATGTTTTGCTAGAAGGTGTCATGTGACAAGGATCTTTTTGAAATTATATAGGGTAGCGTTGTCGTCGGTTAATTCTTTTTATCTCTTGTGTTTTTTTTCTATTCTTTGGTGGTATATACATTCTTCTGTCGGTTGTTTGCTTATAATGTAAAAGTGGTGGTTATACAAAAATTGTCATGTGTTTTGCTAGAAGGTGTTATGTGACAAGGATCTTTTTTGAAATTATATAGGGTAGCGTTGTCGTCGGTTAATTCTTTTTATCTCTTGTATTTATTTTCTATTCTTTGGTGGTCATTGATCTACATATTTGTTTTTGTATTAAGAGGAAATTTGCATTAAGTGAAAGTCATTGATCTACATATTTGTTTTTGTATCAAGAGAAAATTTCCATTTTTTCTTTCTTGTATTTATGTTCTATTTTTGTTTTTATTTTTTGTGTTTGGTATATACATTCTACATATAAATGTACAAGTAGGTCATAAATTAATTATTTATTAATGTGACATTTTCATTAATCTACAAATTTTTATGTTTTAATGAAATTCGAATCTGTTTGTTTGTTTGTTCGGTTTTGTTTCTTGTAATAAAGCGGTAATTGGAATCTGTTAGTGTTTTGTTTGTTTGTTTAGTTGTGTATAATAAAAAACAATACTATAAATTAGTTTTATGTATTTGGTTTTATTTTACTTTCTTTTAAATAATTCTTAAATTAAAATCTCATTAAATATTTCTTATAAATTTAAATACGTATAATATAATAATTTCGGTTATTTTTTTTTTTTATTTAATTAAAAATTTAGATGTTTATGATAGAGATTTATAAGATCGTTGACTGAATTTTCTCTAAATTTATAGATGATGCAACTACATGTATCAGGTCCTTCAGTACATCTGTCGTCAGACCATATGCAATCCTCAAAATGCTCTCCATGCGCTGAATTAAGAATTTTTTTATTCTCATATATTTCGAAATGTTTATTTGTTCGATTAATATGATTCAATCCAAACACATGAATTTGGACTGTATTAATCTTTTTAGTTTTTTACCTTTCAAGCACTTGTAACTTGAACGGTGGGTCCGAATTATAAGACAAATGTTTACTATCTGACAATTATTAAAGGTTTTATTCTGGTATTTATACTAAATTAATACCTAAAAAGTGCTGATCTAAATATTATAAGTTATACTAAATTAATAAATATAAAAGTGCTGACCTATGGTCTGCATATTTAAGAAATAATTAAAATTCACATGAAACTGGCCAATCGAACACAGTAGCATAAACACATTGCAATTAATGCAATTCGTAATGTGATATCTTTATTGACTGTTTGTTGGCCAAAATAAAAAATGTAAACAAAATAAAAAGTAAACAACTTAAGGATATTCACTAAGTACTAAAATTATTATTAACATGTGCTTAAACATTCTTCCCGGCGTTGAACGACTGTTCAACAATTAGTTAATGTAAGAACAATCTCATCAATGTCATTTCTAAGACAAAACAAAAAAAATGTTCTCTTTTTTAAATATGAAAGTTTTACAATAGAAAATTTTAAATGGAATGCGGGAGAGAATATTTTTGTTTAAGTGAAAATTTGTATAGAATATTGAGAGTATAATAACACGATGAATGCAGTGAGCTCGAATAGTTTACCGTCTTCAGTGTCTAAACATCAAGGATGAATTTGGATTGGTGGCGTGGCTTTGGTAAATGTGTCATTTTTTGTTTGTTGACGTATGGTTGAAGTTCAATGTCATATTCAGTGGGTTCGGTTGATGTAGTTGGATGTGATTGTGGAGGTTTTGTCTTGAACTTGCATTTTGACA
Source organism: Eustalomyia histrio (assembly GCA_949748255.1). NCBI lineage: Eukaryota > Metazoa > Arthropoda > Insecta > Diptera > Anthomyiidae > Eustalomyia > Eustalomyia histrio. The sequence goes on from OX456523.1 coordinate 117,344,932, forward strand.
GTAGTATAATTAGTGCGAAAATACTGAATAACAATGCCAGGTAGCCAACAGTATAGCTGTGCGTCTGATGGGACTTCAATTTATTGGGTAAGTCACCGATGTCATGTTGTTCCAGCGACCTTTGTAGCGTTGTGAGTTCCTTTAAACTTTTGGCATAAATTTCCTCAAAACTTGCTGAATTTGATTGGTGATTTTCTATGGAGGCGGTAGTGTTCTTCGGTAACAATAAGTCTGAGATTTTGCCAAGACTTGTGTATGAAGATCTTACTGTACTTGATATTGCTTGTCGTCCATTCATAGTGACAAACTCATGTTTGAGCATGCATTCGGGATCAAGCGTCAGCAAACCGGAACCCTTTAGTGATATGGGAATGATTTCTCTGTTGCAAACAGCTGTAGCCCTTGAGGATGATGACGTGGCATATATCCATTGATTTCTTTTGTTGAGTGGTATCCATATGACATTAGTTTTCTCAAGGATACAAGTCGGCGACGTTGCATTGTTGAATAAGTTAATTTCACATGCACATACCTCGGAACCATAGTTGTAACGAATTTGAACATTGGAACACAAAAACATGTCTTGTTTTATTATATTACAAGCTTTTAGGTCTGACCTTGTAAGAAGAATGTATTTTTTGTGGGATGCTTATATGCCCATGAAATCAGTACATGGTTTTATAGCTACCATGGTGCTGTTCAATACATTGGGTACAGGAATAAGCTGATACATCTTAAACTGTTCAAGTTCGACCAATGGTAAAGTAATTTTGAAGACTGCATGCTGACGAGTAAGTCTGCCTTGAACCTGCATTAGTTTGAATAGCTGTAGTAGTTCATCTTTTCCAGTTATAGGAAGAGTCACTGAAGTTGGTGCATGGAGTTTAATCTGATTAATTTCATCCTGTAATTGTTCTGGGGTTAGTAGCAATGGACTGATTTTTCCATGATGTGTATCTATAAGAGCATCAAGAATTGAAGACTGTATTTTCTGTATATTATTGGAAAGTATGTTCAGTTCCAAGACACCACTGTTAAATAATTGGGTGAGATGTATTTGGAATAATACATTATTGATGTCCTGCATTGCTTCCGAATACGTTTCAATTTTCTGTTCCAATTGTTTAAACCTTGCCTTAGCTGCCAATTGGTTTTGACGTATGATATTAATTGTTGAATCAACAATAGACGTTTGGTTCTTGAACAATTTCAATAAGTATGATTCGTTTTCCTTTACTTGTTGTATTGTATTGGATATCTGGTCGGCGTGTTCAGAGTCCAATATGCCAAATAATGAATGAGCAACATTACCAACTATATTCAGGGCTCCCCATTTACTCCGTAACAGTCGATTCTCCAGTTGTAGATCATCTTCCATGTGTTCAAAATGGTCAATAATGCTGAGACATGATTCGTTTAATTTTATCATATTACAAAGATGTTTTACAGACTTCGTGCCATTAATTAAAATTGATGTTTCAGACCAGTATGTATTCAAATCATAGTATACAAAGATGTTCCATTCAGTGGTTGAAATGGCTGTTGTTCCAATTTCCTCAAAATGGATTCCTTACTTCGTTCCAAATTTTTTGTTTTCGACTGGAGTTCCAATTGCTATTGGCAGAAGGAGTAACATTGTGAGGAGTGACAAGGTGAGATGATTTGTCGACGTTTTCTTCTTCTTGGCAATGGGTTCCTCATTCGAGTTGGAAGTTGTCTTGCTGATGGTTGGATTGTTGACATCTACAGAATCTGATTTAATGGGTAAGAGAGCGAGTCGATGTATTGGGCGTTTGAATAGTCCATTAGTTGTTTTGACTTTTACGACTCTGATAACACCATCTTCACCAGGGTAGATTTGTATAATTCTCCCTAAGGGCCATTTCATGACGGGTAAGTTGTCTTCTTTAACTACGACCATATCTCCAATCTTAAGGTTAGTAAACTGTTTATTCCACTTATACCGTTGCTGTAGTTGATTTAAGTACTCAGTGGACCATCGTTTCCAAAACCTTTGTTTAATGTCGGATACAAGATTCCAATGCGATGATGCTGACATCTTTCTTGTAACTGCACTGCTGTCAATTTGAGATGTGAGCACCTCTCCAATAAGAAAGTGACCGGGAGTTAACGCCTCAAGATCATTTGAAACAGGTGTCAGTGGGCGGGAGTTAAGTATTGCCTCGATTTCAGTTATAACTGTTCCCAGCTCTTCTTGTGTTAAAGATTCTGTGGCAACACTGCGTAGTAATAGATGTTTCGCTGATTTAACTGCTGCTTCCCACAGACCTCCAAAATGTGGCGCTCGTGGTGGAATAAAATGGAAATGTATTCCCTTTGAGCTGGACGCGGAAATGATTGCTTCTTTTCCATTTACGGAATATATGCTTTCAGCCAATTCCGATAGTTGGTTTTTAGCTCCTATGAAATTAGTAGCGTTATCCGAGTATATATTTTGACAACGGCCTCGGCGGCTGATGAAGCGCTTCAAAGCACCAATAAAAGCATCAGTTGATAAATCAGTTACTAATTCGAGATGTGTGGCCTTGGTAGCGAAGCAACAAAATACAGCTATATATGCCTTTGTTGGTTTTTTCCCTCTGATCTTGTAGTGAATCCAAAATGGTCCGCAATAATCAACCCCGGCGTTAATGAAATGGCGTACTGGAGTCACCCGAGTGTGAGGTAAATTTCCCATGAGTTGTTGACATAGTTGGGGTCGAGCTCTGGCACATCTAATGCATTTTTGGACTGTTGATCGTGCCATAATTTTGCCTTTTATTGGCCAGAATCGTTGTCGTATTATATTCAATAGTGCTTGTGGTCCACAATGTTTATTCTCCTCGTGAACCATTGTGAATAAAAGTTTTATGAGGGGATCATTATATGGGATCAACATTGGATGTTTTGCGTCGTATGATAACAGTGATTCCTCCAATCGTCCACCAACTCGTAGGATGTTTGTTTCATCTAGGAACGGAGAAAAGCTGATAATAGAGCTGTTTTTGTCCATTGCCTTGTTTTTACGAAGTAGCTTGATTTCTGGTGAAAAGTCGGACGTCTGAATGGTTTTAATAATTATGTGTAGTGCATTGTCCAGTTCAGCCGGAGTTAATGATTTATGTGTAGGACGCTGTTGTGTCTTCATTCTTGAGTTTTTTATGAATCTCAGCATATATGCCAGTAGTAGGAAAATAAGGGGGCAACTTGATTTAATGGCTTTTTCATAAGGAGGCAACTTGATTTAATTGCCCTTCATTTCTATGGGGACTCAACTTGATTTAATGGCTTTTTGTATAAGGGACCAACTTGATTTAATGGCTTTTTGTATAAGGAGGCAACTTGATTTAATGGCTTTTTCATAAGGAGGCAACTTGATTTAATTGCCCTTCATTTTTGATGTTGACACAAAATGGTTTAATTGCCTTCATTTCTGATGTTGACACAAAATGCTTTAATTGCCCTTCATTTTTGATGTTGAGACAAAATGCTTTAATTGCATTCTAGTGTGGCCGTCGGTTGTATGCTTATAATATATAAGTGTTGTAACACAACATTTTTATGATCAAGTGAAAGTCATTGATCTACATATTTGTTTTTGGTCTTTTTGAAATTATGTGGTTAGTGTGGCCGTCGGTTAATTCTTTTTATCTCTTGTTATACCCTCCACCATATATGGTGAGGGTATATATCAGTTTGTCATTCCGTTTGTAACATGTCGAAATATAGGTTTAAGACCCCATAAAGTATATATATTCGTGAACCTTATGCAATTTTAAGTCGATTTAGCGATGTCTGTCTGTCTGTCTGTCTGTCCGTCTGTCAATTTTTACCCAGATTATTGAACATTACCCAGATTATTGACAAAACATATTCATATTACAGTTCATGCAAAATTAAGTATATACGTATATCATCTTCAGCCCCTATGGTGAAGGGTATTCAAAGATTCGGCACAGCCGAATTTAGCCCTTTTTTACTTGTGTTTATGTTCTATTTTTCTTTTTATTTTTTTGTGTTTGGTATATACATTATACCGTCGGTTCTTTGTAAAAGTGGTGTTATGCGACAAGGGTCTTTGTTGTTAGTGTTGCCGTCGGTTAATTCTTTTTATCTCTTGTGTTTTTTTTTTTCTATTCTTTGGTGGTCATTGATCTACATATTTGTTTTTGTATTAAGAGGAAATTTGCTTGTAATGTAAAAGTGGTGGTTATACAAAATTTTTCTTGTTCGTGATTGGCAAGATTGACAAGGATCTTTTTTGAAATTATGAGTGTTGCCTTCGGTTAATTCTTTTTATCTCTTGTGTGTTTTTTTTCTATTCTTTGGTGGTCATTGATCTACATATTTGTTTTTGTATTAAGAGGAAATTTGCATTAAGTGAAAGTCATTGATCTACATATTTGTTTTTTGTATTAATTGGAAATTTCCATTTTTTCTTTCTTGTGTTTATGTTCTATTTTTGTTTTTATTTTTTTTTTTTTTGTGTTTGGAATATACATTCTACATGTACAAGTAGGTCATAAATTAATTATTTATTAATGTGACATTTTCATTAATCTACAAATTTTTGTGTTTTAATGAAATTCGAATCTGTTTGTTTGTTTTGTTCGGTTTTGTTTCTTGTAATAAAGCGGTAGGTCTTTTTGAAATTATGAGTGTTTTGTTTGTTTGTTTAGTTGAGTATAATAAAAAACAATACTAAAAATTAGTTTTACATGTATTTGGTTTTATTTTACTTTCTTTTGAAATAATTCTTAAATTAAAATCTAAAAAATTTAGATGTTTATGATAGAGATTTATAGCGTGATACATGAAACACAAACGATTACACCCACCCTCCTCTGCCACTAGCGAATGAGACGCAGGCAGCGAGTCGAATAATAAAGATGTAGAATCATGGTTGGACGAAAATCCCATCAGAAATGTTTGGTATATACATTCTACATGTACAAGTAGGTCATAAATTAATTATTTATTAATGTGACATTTTCATTAATCTACAAATTTTTGTGTTTTAATGAAATTCGAATCTGTTTGTTTGTTTTGTTCGGTTTTGTTTCTTGTAATAAAGCGGTAATTGGAATCTGTTAGTGTTTTGTTTGTTTGTTTGTTTAGTTGAGTATAATAAAAAACAATACTAAAAATTAGTTTTACATGTATTTGGTTTTATTTTACTTTCTTTTGAAATAACTCTTAAATTAAAATCTCATTAAATATTTCTTATAAATTTAAATACGTATAATATAATAATTTCGGTTATTTTTTTTCTTTAATTAAAAATTTAGATGTCTATGATAGAGATTTATAAGATCGTTGACTGAATGCTCTAAATTTATAGATGATGCAACTACATGTATCAGGTCCTTCAGTACATCTGTCGTCAGACCATATGCAATCCTCAAAATGCTCTCCATGCACTGAATTAAGAATTATTTTATTCTCATATAATTCGAAATAATCAGCGTTCTTTAAAAAGAAGTGTAAATCTTCTAGACATATAAACTCATTATATTCATTAAGGAATTCTACAATTTGTTCCCGCATTGACATCTTAATCGTCTGAGTCGTTCTTTCTGTCTGAATCCAGAAATTATTATTATTTATTGTACCCTCCGCATTTATAATGTGAATATTTAAACTATTTGACAATACTATGAAAATAAAGTGAGCAATTTATTGTAATATCTTTAGGATACATTTCACAATATTTTGAAATAAAGAGTGAAGAATTAATCCGTCTTTGAAAAAAAAAAGAGAAAAAAAAGAGAAAACAAATTTATTCCTCTTTTCATATTAGTCCATGCAATTTATTGTAGTAATTTTTAATATATAACAAGAAGTTAATTTAAAATGGATTTTTAACAATATGTAAAGATGATAACTTAAATGCTGGTCGATATAGAAAGACATTTAATGTTTTCATTGAAATATAAGGATGTTGGAATAATATGATGATATTAGTAAAGTTTGACCTCTTGAATCGATAGGATTAACAAATTAAAAACATTTAAATAATTACATCCTTTTATGAATTCAGCTGATTCCAAATAAGCTTGCTACATTTTATGGTCTATTCCTGGTCTGTTTCTGATCTATTCCTGATCTGTTCCATTTTCTGATCTATTTCTGGTCTGTTTCTGATCTATTCCTGATCTATTCCTGGTCTGTTTCTGATCTGTTGCTGATCTGTTGCTGATCTGTTCCTGGTCTGTTTCTGATCTGTTTCTGATCTGTTCCTGATCTGTTTCTGATCTATTCCTGATCTGTTCCTGGTCTGTTTCTGATCTGTTCCTGGTCTGTTGCTGATCTGTTCCTGGTCTGTTTCTGATCTATTCCTGGTCTGATATGACTGAAGTGTTGGAGGAACTGGTCAAGGTAAGAAATGCTTTGAAGAAGAAATTTCGAAGCATAAAAATGGGTGAAGATAATACTCATGAAAGACTACAAAAAACATTTAAGCCCATAACTAACCCGCTGAAAGAATTTATAAATAATTCTTCTAAAGAAAAGAGAATTTCTAAAGATGAAAAAGAAGAAATTAAAAATGAAATAAAAAATTAAATAGAAAATGAGACGAGTTTATCGTTTAGAAAATTACCAATGAAACTGGGGACAAGTACCCCAAAAAAAGATTTTACGAGTGATGAATACAAAACAATTGATGAAAATGATGATGATGATGATATTTACTATCAAACTGAATCCCTCGCTGATGTTACAAACGATACAATAATAAACTCACTCGATTTATCGCATTTAGCTCGAAAAAATGAACTGGAAACGCTTTATGGTCCTCACAAAGATTCGAATGGTGAGTGGAAATTTGGGAATAGCTACATTAAGTTGAGTGATGATAAAATTGTGCTAGGAAATCAAAATTGGTTGCTAACACCAGGTTTGGTTCAGTTAATGTTTTATAAAACTCCAAAAAATTATGATAAAACAGAATTGGAGATTTACAAAAAGATTTTAATGGAGACAAATGCTCACAAAAGAGACTATAAATCAGACGGACAAATTAAAGGGACAAGGGCCAACAAATATGTAAACATTATCAGCAAATTATTTAAAAATGATAAAACAGGAAGTGGTCTAATGAAATTAAATTCTAATAAACCTAATTATGTATATTGGAATGATCCGAATGAATTAGTTGACCGCCTCAGATTATTAATCGCCTCTCAAGCTGCTGGTCATAACAATCATAACAATGAAATTGTTTCTATTATCGAAGAACTGCAGGAAGCTGATATAATATTAATATATATGTAAAGTTTTGTGAGTTAAGGATATATATTGAAAATGTCTGTCGACAAGTTCGGACACTATTACAATTCTAAGCTGAACTATAATAATATAATAAGAAAGAATGATTCGAAAATATTTGGCCCCATTTTGGATAGCGATAAGAACTTTAATATCCAAAACAAAAGAATTAAAAATGTTGCGAGCCCTGTGGAAGAAAACGACGCCGTCACAAAAGACTTTCTACTCTTACAAGTCAACAAAATGCAGACAGACATACTTTTGAATATAGATAAAAATAATGATGTAGTATATAAGAAAATTTCTGATATAAATCATAATCAAAAATCGTACTTTGACAGAGAACTTGAGTTGTTGCGTCAACGAATTAAACTTTTGCAGAGTTTACTACTAAAATTGATGCCGAGGGAAGATGTGTTACATATGATGTCTAACACTGATAACATAATAAACTAATATATGTTGTCGATAATGAATACAAAGAGAATTCTGTTTATGTATTTTGTTGCTTCGCTACCAAGGCCACACATCTCGAATTAGTAACTGATTTATCAACTGATGCTTTTATTGGTGCTTTGAAGCGCTTCATCAGCCGCCGAGGCCGTTGTCAAAATATATACTCGGATAACGCTACTAATTTCATAGGAGCTAAAAACCAACTATCGGTATTGGCTGAAAGCATATATTCCGTAAATGGAAAAGAAGCAATCATTTCCGCGTCCAGCTCAAAGGGAATACATTTCCATTTTATTCCACCATGAGCGCCACATTTTGGAGGTCTGTGGGAAGCAGCAGTTAAATCAGCGAAACATCTATTACTACGCAGTGTTGCCACAGAATCTTTAACACAAGAAGAGCTGAGAACAGTTATAACTGAAATCGAGGCAATACTTAACTCCCGCCCACTGACACCTGTTTCAAATGATCTTGAGGCGTTAACTCCCGGTCACTTTCTTATTGGAGAGGCGCTCACATCTCAAATTGACAGCAGTGCAGTTACAAGAAAGATGTCAGCATCATCGCATTGGAATCTTGTATCCGACATTAAACAAAGGTTTTGGAAACGATGGTCCACTGAGTACTTAAATCAACTACAGCAACGGTATAAGTGGAATAAACAGTTTACTAACCTTAAGATTGGAGATATGGTCGTAGTTAAAGAAGAATTTTCTCTAAATTTATAGATGATGCAACTACATGTATCAGGTCCTTCAGTACATCTGTCGTCAGACCATATGCAATCCTCAAAATGCTCTCCATGCACTGAATTAAGATGTTATACAAAATGCTCTCCATGCACTGAATTAAGATGTTATACAAAAGACTTTCTACTCTTACAAGTCAACAAAATGCAGACAGACATACTTTTGAATATAGATAAAAATAATGATGTAGTATATAAGAAAATTTCTGATATAAATCATAATCAAAAATCGTACTTTCTAAAATTAAATAGATCGGTCAATCGGATTTTAAGATATAGCATGTCGCCTTATTGTGGATTTAGCACTTTTTACTCTTTTTATTTTACACTTTTTTCTTTCCAGAATTAAAAAAAAAAACAAAACTTAAAATGCTTGGTTTAACACAGTCAAAAGTTGAATTATTTAAGCTTTAATTTATATAATGACGTTAAGAATGTACAAGGACCTATGATGGATAATGAACAAAATTTACGTGTTAAAGAAAGGATTTTGAGATTTTTTATAAAGATTATATAACGAAAGAAATAAAAATCGTAATGCTTCATCTAAAATTAGCTTAACCGTTGAAAAATTTATTTTCAGAATGGAAACGAAAATTAGTTAAAAAACTATATATCTTTCAAACTTACTCAATTATGACGATTTTATTTCTTTTTGATTTTTATATTTCAAACTTTTGTTTTGCACTAATTTGGAATATTTTTTCAAAACTTTTATGCAACATCTTTATGTAAAAACTAATTAATTTAAACTGTCGATTTTTTTTTTGTATTAATTTTTTATTAAACAATTTACATTAAGATAATTTAAATTATTAATTTAACAAGTAAAAAATGGTTTGAATACCCTTCACCAATATCCTAAAAAATGTTCTCTGTTATTGATACAAATAATGCAAAAAACTTTTAAAGTAAAATTATGGAGGTGAAATAAATTTTTGAGGTTAAACCAAGCATTTTAAATTTTGTTTTTTTTTTTTTTAAATTCTGGAAAGAAAAAAGTGTAAAATAAAAAAAGTAAAAAGTGCTTAATCCACAAAAAGTTGACATGCTATATCTAAAAATCTGATTGACCGATCTATTTAATTTCAGAATTGTCAATTATTATAACTATTTCAAAACAAATTATATATATTATATCCCAAATCCCTAACCGAGCACTAGCAACAAAGGCTATCGGCACTAGCAACAAAGGCTATCGGCTCGTTGTAGCGAAAACAAGCCAGAGCCTCTGGTGAGAATCGAACCCACGACCCCCGCACTGATAAGCTAGCACGCTACCAACTAGCCTACCGGGGCGCTCAACAAACAAATTTTAAATTCTTAAACATTCCGAAATTTGAACCAAATTTTTTCCGCAATGCGACATATATCCAAACCAAAATTTTATATTAAATAAATAATTTTAACACAATCTGTTCAAATTTAAAAATTAATATACAAAAACGAAAACTCAACAAAAATCAAATCCATACATAAAATTAAGTAAGTAAATCTTTAAATAAAAATTAAAAATACATATGACTTAAAAAAAATTAAAAAAAAAATTCCGATGGCTTAATATAGAAAAGAAGTATCTCGAGGAAAAAAGTAAATAAAATTAATAAACTTATGATACAAAAACCTTTTTAATGCAATTTTTATTCAAAACAAAAAAAAATTATCATTTCTACTTGCAAAATTTGTTGAGGTAGATGTGTTTAAGTGTGGTCTACAAGAAAACTTTAAAAACACGATATTTGCTGTCAAATTTTTTGATGGGCAACATTATTTTAATAAATACAGTTAAAAAGAGGACTACTGATTTTTCTTTTATGGGTTGCATTTTGTTGTTTATTTTTAATCATTGTTTAATAGTCGACAAAAGTAGTAAAATCAATCGAAAGTCGTTTAAAATAACCATCAATTTTTAACAGACAAAAGTTAGAAAAAACTACTTTTGTGGTCTGTTTTTCAATTTTTTTTTTTGATAGTTTTGAATCTTCGCTAATTCCAATGTGAACTAACAATAATTATTAAAATCTTAAAATTATGATTTATATTTAAGTCTAGCCAATTCCAGACAAAACTCCAATGGCTCAACTATTTATAGATAGCATCTCTCAGTTGATTAAGGGTATCAAGTCTGCTGTGTCCAGCATACAACATTTAAAAACAATAAACTACATATATTGCTTAAATTTTGAGTAATACCAGATAAGGATAGTCGACGTGTAAATCAACCTTTAATTACTCCTTTTTACAACGTTCGAAAAAGTATAAAAGGCGTTAAATTAAATAAAAAAGGCAATTAAAGTTGCGTGCATATTACAAGGTTCGGTAACTAAGAGTAAATATCCCTGATTTAAAAGCAAATTTTTCTCATTTCTGCAGAAATTTCAGCAAAATCTGATAAAACCCAATTTGACTTGCAAAAAAATCAATTTGAGATAAAAAAATACATGCTATTTTGTATATATGTATAATATATAAATATTTTGTAAATATATAATTAATTTTTTCGAGCTATTAACTTTTCTAAGCGGTTTTCAGAAATGAAAAAAATACAATAATCAGCATAGATTTTTCGGAAATAACACGCTAAATTTAAATTTTAGCGGCTGCTTTTATTTTCACAGTCAGTCTTGGCCACTTTCTTGCACAGAAACTTTATATTAATTTATGTGGAGTGGTTTAAAGAAGCAGTCGGGGCTTGTTTGTTTTTTTCTTTTGTGTAATAGCTCTTGACCATTTTCGTGAGCATATTGAAAAGGTCTGCCAACTGTTTTGCATTGTTATTGTTTTCAAAGCATTTAATCAAGGTGTTTATTAGACCTGCCCTTATTTCTATGAATATTTTTCAAAATGGCGGCGCATAGGAGAGTAGGGTCCAAAAAGTTTCCATTTTATGCCACAATGCTCCATGTAAAATTTGGGCTCGATTCGACGACTCCAAGTGGACCCAAAATTTAGTTGAATAATAAGACAAGGTTTATTATAAGAAATTAGGAACTTTATTCGGCATTTTTGGAAAAAACTCAATTTTGGTAGAAGTTTTGTCAATATTTTGTAATTTTCTAATTTGGATATTATTCTCCAATAAATTACACGTGAAACACGCGTGACGTGGAAAAATCACGTCACGCGCACATCTCTAGTGACATTGTTATTTAGCATAACTGCGTTGCCGCTTACTTCTGAATTAGTTATTACATTTTCCAGCAAAATACCGGGATCTGATCTAATTATTGTGGCAACCCGTGTCGAGACACACACACAACCAGGCCAAGAACGAGAGAACAACTGTCAAACGAATGAGTAGACGTTTTGAATCAGTCGTATGAGAACAGCCAACCAGTGTGTTACTTAATTCTGCTAAAGAAGTAAACCAAAATAATAAAGTACCAAAGTTAATTGTTGTAAACTAAATTGTAATTGTTATTATTTTGGGTGATTTATAGGTTGTTACAATTATAATGCCAGAACCATCAACATAAAAACCTGCATCGGCTTCTTCATCAGCCATTTCCTCGGTAGAAACGCGTCAAACCGTTCAATCGCTCTACAACATAGACTTAGTGGGCAGAACATCGCATCAGATAACCGGTGTCAAACTGCCGTCCAATAGGCAAGTCCTACTGGTCTTTCTTCATAACATGCGTTTTGTGAAACTCGACGCAAAGGAAAGTGCAAAATTAAGGCTCGATGCAGTGTACATTTTCTGGCAACAAGCACGAATTCCAACACGATACGGAACAAGATGCGCGGAGAAATTGTTGAAATTGTACAATACGTGGAAAGTTATACAAAAAGTGCCCGCTAACAAGAGATCTGTGGCTTGGAAACAAAAGGAGCTTGCATTTACCAACGATCTGGACAACTTGTTTGATATTGCGACTGCAGATGCCCTAAAAACCATTCGAATTGAAGAAGATAAGAAGTTTCTCATTCGACAACGACAACCAGGACGCCCGGGATGCATGATTGGCTGCGATGTGGTTTTATTTCTGCGAGAAAAAAGAGCATCGGAACGAAAGGAGAAAGAGAAGCAGAGAAAGCGGAAATTTGAAGAAATGTTCAAGTCGAAATATAGTGGTTCGTATTTGGCTTTATGTCATTTTCTATCTTATTGATTTATGTAATACATAACACATTTTAAACTTTTTGCAACCGGCCAATATACAGAATCGAGTGATGAAGGTGAGGTTATGGAAGAAATTGATGAAAAAGCTGAGGACGTGGGTGAAGCGATTGAGGAGAGCACTGCCGATGCCGAAACTGGTGACATCGTTGAACCGCACAAAAGTGTACAGAAGAGAGGGTGTAGAAATTTTCTAACGCCACGGCTTGCTTCTGCGCTTGACCACGCCAAGCTAACCGATACAATGGCAGCTCATGTGTTGATAGCCTGCGCCGATGCATTGAATTATTCCGTAGACGAGCTGGCTATTAACCGAACAACGATTAATCGATATCGTCGAGAAAACCGCCGGAAGGAAGCAGAAGTCATCCAGACCGAATTCGTAGACAATGTAATTTAGTATTATTTATAGTTAGCGATATAAGTACTTATAAGTCATTCGTCTCTTCCCCTAAACAGCTAAGTATTAATAAGCCGCTTGTCGTACATTCGGACGGTAAAATGTTGCTTGACCTTGTAGGCAGCGCAAAAGTTGAGAGAGTTGCGGTTATGGTCAGCTATGATGGGACTTCGAAGTTCCTTGGAGCACCTCAAATAAAATCTTCAAGCGGAAAAGATACAGCTGACGCTGTTTACAATCTGTTGGTTCGTTGGAACATTGTCGATCGAGTTGAAGCAATGTCATTCGACACGACCTCCAGTAACACTGGAGCTCTCAATGGCGCTTGCATTATCTTGCAGAAACCACAGTATTGCCGTCGAGAACTGCTGCACTTGGCCTGTCGCCATCATATTTACGAAATCGTTCTGCGCCAGGTGAAATTGTCGACAAGCAGCGGTCCTGAAGTTCAATTGTTCGAGAGATTCGCGAAAGTATGGAAGAGTCTTGACCAGACTGCATTCCAGAATGGTGTCGAGGACGAAATCGTTGGTTCAAAAATTGGCTCCGATGAACAAGCCGTCATCAGAAATTACTGCAATCAGCAGTTGAAAGAACGTCACCCTCGTAATTATTATAGAGAGTTTCTCCAACTGGTAGCTGTTTTCTTGGGTGAAACACATTGTGGTAGCTTCCGTTCTCCTGGCGCTACCAGCAACGCGCGATGGATGGCAAAAAGCATTTATTCACTCAAAATTTTCCTTTTCCGCAACCATTTCACAATGACGGCAAGAGAACTGAGTGGATTGCGCGACGTGTGCATTTTCTTGGCGCGAATCTACATTCGTGCATGGATTGGTTGTACAAATCCAATAAATGCTCCAAACCAGGATTTCAATTTCATACGAGATTCCATTGAATACGCTCAAATTGATGCTCCAGTTTCTGCTACCATATTGAAGAAGATGAGTAACCACATGTGGTATTTATCAGCAGAAATAATGGTTTTGGCTTTCTTTGACTCGAATGGTTCTCTTGAACAGAAAAGAAAAATGTTTGAGCGCCTTGCATACGATGAGCCTATTATTGAAGTGGATCAAAATCGGGCCGTTTCAAAACCGCAAACATTCGCGAACCATAGCTTGAGCGACTTCATTTCAAACAAGACTAATAATTTCTCTGTGCGGTTTGGTTTGTCGCCGGAGTTTTTGGAATTTGACCCATCAACATGGGAAACCAACGAGAGTTTTAAAGAAGGCCGCGTTTTCTGCAAAAATTTAGCCGTCGTTAATGACACCGCTGAAAGAGGAGTGAAGTTCATGAAGGACTATAATCGAATATTGACCAACAAAGAAGACGAAAAACAATTCTTATTGCAAGTTGTTGAAGCTTATCCCAAAAAATTTCCATCGTTCAAAAAAACATCTTTAGTTAATGTTTAAGATATTGTATCTTTCTTATTTTTTATGAGATTTTTCTGAGTAATAGCTTAGTGAAAAGGTAATTTAGTGAAGAATAACATAAAAATAAGAAAATTACAAAATATTGACAAAACTGTTACCAACATTTTTTCCAAAAATGCCGAATAAAAAAACCTTGTCTTATTATTCAACTCAATTTTGGGTCCACTTAGAGTCGTCGAATTTTACATGGAGCATTGTGGCATAAAATGGAAACTTTTTGGAACCTACTCTCCTATGCGCCGCCATTTAGAAAAATAAGGGCAGGTCTAGTGTTGATGCCTTCAACTGTTTACGAGGAGCTCATTTTTGTTTGCTGAATATCTTGCTTGATAATTGACCCTTATTATCATTATCCGAAACTTCGAAATCATCGTTATCTTCCGTAATTTGACCTTGTTCCAATTTTCAATGTCAACATTATGAGCCACCTTAGACAAGAACAATTGAACTCTCGAAGTGTAAGCACTATTTGATTAAATCAATTTAGACAACGGAATGTCGTCTTCACTATCGTGTTCATCATCATCCCACTTTTTATCTTCTTCCACGATTTTATAAAAACAGCTTTCGGCAATTCATCCCACACTGACAGGACAAATTGAATGTGCTTCAAAATATTTTCAATCGGAATGTTTTCTGGAATGTGCTTCTCGAAAAAAACTTTTGGTTTTAAAAATTCATACGCTCAGAAAAGTTAACTGAATAATTAACTTTTTAGAGCGGGACGTGGACGCTGAAATTTGGTTAACTTAACCAAGCGATTAACTTTTTCGCGATTTAACTTTTTCGATATATATATATATATACATATATATATATATGCATTGCCCACACTTTGA